>JAWQUT010000212.1:730958-742541 GCA_033807755.1 Ellobium chinense
TATATAACCGACTGTTCTCCAAACCATTTGCTATTATTCTAAAAGTGCCATTTTGAGGACGGCTATTACGCTGATGTAGCAAATTTGGAAGGCTCCCGCGCTACTATCCAATTCAAATCTATCTCATGGCAAGAACATCTGCTGCAGAGATATATTTCAACCCTTAGAGTGATTTTGATATTTATCAAAATTCACAAGAGAAGGGAGTGTTCGCAATCAATATTTTTTGTTGCTTTACTGCCTGAGTCCTGCACGCAAATTTCCGCGAATACCATTACTTGTGCCAAGCAAGTATTTACTAATTATTTCTGGATAATTTATCTGCCACACCATATCAAAACCCACAGGCAATGCCATGACATGAGAACCAGAAAGATGACAGTTCACCAAAAAAGTCAACTCTGATCAAGTTCAGTTCACCAAGGGAAAAAGCCGTAAGTTCAACTTTAGCTCAGTTCCACGAAAAATGTAGCAGATTTCATATCTCATCAGTTCTCCTTGCTTTCAGAAAATCGCCGTATGTTTCTGGTTTCCGAGGAAGATGTAACCTAGCTGACATTTAGGTAGAAAATTAAAGTTCAGACCAGGCACCCAAAATAGCTGCAGTTTGATCCAGATCAGTTGGTCACTAATATAGCTATTAAGTCAAAATAGCTATCAAAGTCAGATCTAAGCTCACGTGAAGTGAGCAGAAGTTTACGAAATGCGTTCATATAATCTCAATTCTGCCCAAACCCGACCACGACTAAGGCGCTACATGCTGCTGACCGGAGTATTTACTGGTGCATACAGATGGTCGAAAGAGACATGCTAGAGTAACATGAAATTACAGTATCTAAAGCATCAAAACAAATATTATAAGCTAAACACTTTCGTAGCATTCACTGGATCCAAAATGCTCAAAATGAACGTGATCAGTTAAAAAGGAAAGAATCAGGCCTATGCCACATTTAAAATCGAATCAAGAAACTATATTAAAACTGTGATTACTTGAAAGAATATAAGCATTGCTAAAAAAAACAAAAAAAGCGATTCAGTTTCGCAATAACACGTTATAACAAAATCAAAAAATTAATGGCAGCACATTTCCCTCCTGNAAATAATCATGATATAAATATCTATACTCATAATTTTTAGCAATTTCTATAAGATAAAATAGGTCGGGAAACGTTTTTTTTTTCACGTCTACGATCTATAAATACACTAAAGAGGCCGACGCCATTAACATCCCGAAAAGGTTATTATGTTTGGCCCATTTCAAATACAAACCCAATAGTTTTTATATATTTCAAAAAAAAAATCTACCTCAAATATGTACTGGACACTTCACTCAAAATAAAACATATATATATATATAAAAACCCCTGATGTATGTAATTACACTATTAGCTCTATTCCAGACAAATAATATCTTGCCACTGGCAGTCTACTCCCATTAAATGTAGGGTATTGCCATGAATACTGGTACAGATTGTCACGAACACCCAGACAAAATAAGTTATTAATAGACAGAAACTATCTTAAAAGGCCTTCTCTCGCGTTCTTTCCCTTTTGAGAAAATCGATATATTATCTCGGCACCGACGTCGTAAATTTCATATACTGTATATTTCAGAAGGATAATATTTAGAATGACCATTTTGCCGACACAAACCGTAGAACTAGTAAAACAATGCCCTTCAGCAGACACAAACAGATGCTCACACAAGATAAGATAAAGGGGAAAGTGCTCAATAAGACAAATGCAGAGTGAAAATGGAAGAAGGAAAGAAAGTGATGTGGTGGGAATCGAACCCGCGACCTCTGCGTCGGCACCCATCGCCTTGCCGTCAGTTTGGAATCAGCTTGACGTCTATACACGACCACGCCGCCACTCCAATAAAAGTGGCTTAGTGGCCGGGGTCTTTCCCGAAGCCGAACAGCCTTACTTCTTCTGTACTAAGTGCTCCGTTTCCACCTTGTACTACACCT
This sequence comes from Ellobium chinense, assembly GCA_033807755.1. Lineage (NCBI taxonomy): Eukaryota > Metazoa > Mollusca > Gastropoda > Ellobiida > Ellobiidae > Ellobium > Ellobium chinense. The sequence continues at coordinate 732,929 of JAWQUT010000212.1, forward strand.
TCAGCAGATCCGAAACACAAGAAAAATGTATCTTAATACGTTTGAAAAACTATCAAAAACCCCCAGGCATACCGCAGGGTATCGGATAGACAAAGAGAGAGAGAGAGAGAGAGAGAGAGAGAGAGAGAGAGAGAGAGAGAGAGAGAGAGAGAGAGAGAGACACTCACGATGAAAGAAATAATAAATTTTAATGTCTTCTGACAAAAGGGCTTATGTTGATTTTCACGTCAAAGTTTTTTGGTTTTATTTTGCATATTCATGATGTGTATCTCAAAACTCACCTCCCGATAAAATGTTTTTATAAAACTGCGAATACCCTTGCTACATTTACAGAAGCTAGACACGAATTTTGTTGCAGCAGAGAGGCATATTTAATCAGAACTATCCAACTTTCTCAAAGCAAGTTTGGCAAAGATAAGCCCTTTTGTCGGAAGACGCTATAAATGGCAGAAGAAATCAAGACGGGGACAACAGACAAAAGGTATTTTTTTTGTCCTTTTCGGCGGTTCTACGATATGACGGATTTCAGTTATGCTCCTATCAAAGATCTTAATGATGTAATTCATTGATGCTCAACGCTGTCCTTGATAGGAAAGCTTGATAGTCCCTAACTGCATAATGAAGGATACGCTTGGGAAATTACAGGCTGTCATTTCGATAGAATCTCAAAAAAAAATTACATTAGACATATCATATTTTCTGTAATTTCCTTTTTTTAGGTCGATCTTCAATGCCATTTTGCCCTCAAGTTGTTTCCCTTTTCGGTTTCGCAGCCGGTCAAAATAATGGCATATTATGTTGCAAAACTAGGAAACAAGATGGCAGACTTAGAGGATGACCCAAGACCTTCTGACATTCGGGATTTTTTCTTAGCTACCCAAATCGAAAGTACAGAAATTTCTGTTCACAGACTTACTGCTTGTATTGGCGAATCTAAACAATGCACAAGTGCTTATCGACCCCTTAATGCAACTTTGTCTTAAGCGCCACTGGTCAAATTTTGAGAAATCCAGAGTTGAAATTTTTGGCTGATGATAGATTTAGTTCATAAGACAAAGTGTTTATTTTTAATAACTCTCTCGTTTCATTGAGGATGGAGATGAGACAAAGTTACTTTAAGAGGCCTTCTCCTGGTGCACCGCACCATGGTTTTAAATCCCTTTTGATAAAATTGGCACTTAAGACAAAGTTGCATTAAGGGGTCGTTATTATGTTTCGTGAAAAATCGGAATGATGGTTTTCTCTTGTGTGTAATGAGCACCGAAGTCTAGAGTAACCTGCAGCGATGATACTAGTAAGCGTACATAGAAACTCTGTTCCCTACCAATAGAGAGATAAGCAAAATTTAGCCCAAACGCATTTGTATTTCCTTACAGGATTACTGCCCCTATAAAAAAATTATATATACTCGTAGTTGACCGCCGTCCTTTCAAAAAAAAAGGATGCTCAGTTTGCCAAAATCATGAAAAAATTAAACTCTAATCTATATTAATAAAACGCTTCAGCCAAATTTGTGTCACCGATTTCTCGAGAACTACGTAACGTAAAAACATGCGGTTTTCACCTAAATTCGTAGAAAAATACACAAAATGTAACTATACACATCAGTCCTCTTTGTTTTTTTTACTCTTTTTTTTAAAAAAAAGAATGTGTATAGCAACGAAATACAATCTCCGATAGATCTTTTCAATCCGCCCGATTCGCCAATCGTCCATTTTTTTCAAGGAGTCTAATGCATTCGTCTATGATGCCGTTCGGTATTCTTTCGCCGCTGCTGCGTTGCCTGCCTGCCCATTTGTAAAACGGGGTGTTTGTCTTGATAAGTCTAATGTAACAGTGGATACACTGGAATTTTTGCATGATAGATTAGACGGTTTCTTTCATGTATAAACTGTTCCTAAATCGCGATTCTTTTAAAGTTTTCCTGTATTGCATGGAGGCGACTCCATTTTATTTCAAACAAGTTATCTTGGCCCAGAAAAATGTTAGGGGTAATTATTTCTAAATCTGCCTAAAAGTGTGTATTAATATGGCCCAGAAAAAATATTAGGGGTAATCATTTCTAATTCTGCCTAAAATTCTGTATTAATATGACCCAGAAAAATGTTAGGGGTAATCATTTCTAAATCTACCTAAAAGTCTGTATTAACATGGCCCAGAAAAATGCTAGGTAAGCATTTCTATACCGGCTAAAAGTCTGTATTAACATTCAGATTTTATATGCTATCAAGAACTTGACAGTTAGGCAATTCCACCATAATGACACGTCAGACACATTAAGTTTAGAAAAACCTCTGACTTCACATCAGTTAGTCTTGGCTGTTTCTAGCAGGGAAATGGTTTATTCTTTAAATATACATGGAAATTAATGACTGTTAGGTCAAAGATTTTCAAAAGTATACGAAACCGATGCGGCATTCTGCTGGAATTGTCCCATAGTCAAAAAGCCTCTGAACTTCATTTTGGACTGATTGTAAAAGATTGATTCATTGCTTCCTACATTAAGCTTTCATATTATATGGTATCGATGACCTGATGTAGTCATTAAACGACATAAACCTAATATTTTGTTTGATTTAAGAGATTCATTGGTACATATCTCAAACTTCCATGTTCTCCTTTATCACTAATCACATAAACAGTATTAGGGATTTTTTAAAAATCGACTTAAGCATACTTCTGATGGACCGTAAGAGATACATTAAGCTTTCACAGGCTGTCAGCGGCTTGATAAAGTTAAAAAGCATCTTGAATCTCACTTTGGCTGACATTACGAAACTTATTAAATTTACTGCCCTCATTGGCTACTTGAGCCTTGTCTATGTCTCAGTGAGGAGAGTTGGGCTAAGGGGCTGAAGCTGCTGCTTGAATAAAGGTGGTACGAAAGATGACACTAATCAACGCCATCACATGGTCATTGCCCCCTCACTGAAAGACGCCGGCGTTCAGAAACTTAAGACTTAGAACCTGGGGAATCAAAAGCCTTCGTAAAATCAGTGCTCAACACTGTTGCCACTTTTCCGGATTTTCCCCAACGGTTGGGTAAAATGACTTTAGGAAAAGCCAATTTCTCCTACCATAGCTTTTTGTAAGTGGGGGAATATCGTGAAATAGAGGGTAAAGTAGGTAAATGCTAGGTGTTCTTCTTTTCGAAATAAAATATAAAGATATTTTTCACTAACTTATCTTCAACATTGTGCGAAGGAAAATGTAGGGAACAATCACTCGTTGTTGAAGAGAAGCACATGATCAGAGAGGCAACACTAGTCCTGGTTGTTAGCTCAAGGGCGATAACTTATACAGACTATGGCTGTGTCGTGAGAGGATGGAGCGTTTTGGAATTAACAGCCAGGGTTGTACTTTAGTCGATATTCTCAAACTACATCTACTACTGCGAGTACTCAAAGACTCCTTCATCGTCAATAGTCGATATCGATATTCTGACACCATAATGACTCCAAGGGAAAGGCTAACTACAAAGGCAAAATCTGGAACTGATACCAAAAAAACCCCAAAACAAAACATGATAATCGTTAAACGAAGTTGAAATTAGTTAAGTGTTTGAAGCTTTTAATAGAATGTTGCTATGATTTCTGTTATTTTGGTTTCTTTCCATTGCCAAAATAGCAACAAAATCGACGTAACGAAACAAAACAGTTCAGTTTATTATAGGCACTAGGCCAAAAGCATTTAATTTACTTAATACATTACACAATAATTATGAGACATCAGGCACGCATCTTCATTCATGTCCTCCAGCCTCCTCCTTCAGCAACCTTCACGCGTCACGCACCCCCATTCATCTACTCTATCTATCTCTGTTCGGCTTTTTTTTCGCCATTATCGATTAATTCAGCGTCTTGAAATGAGTAGTCATTTTGAAGGCCAGTATCGAAAAAAGTCATCACCGATGTCGACTAAGGCACAACCCTATGAGCAGTCACGTTCCAGGCTGTGATAGGTCGAAAAAGTCACTGACTTATACCTTCAGTGGCGGTAGAAAGACGGTCAAAGGAAGGAGCCACCAGGCATAATGCAATAACACTGACAAGAACAACTTCTGACAAAACACGGTAGGTGATTAAGAGAGTGGTTGGAGAAACATGACCACAGTCCTCTGATTTCAAGAAAATCGTATTTTTCTGGGTGGCTTTTTTTTCGAGTCCCCTGACATCAGTTGCTTCATTCATTGTCTTGACCTGTCATGTCATACCCGTGCTGTGATGACACAAATGTCTGGTGGAGCAGCGTGGCCTAATGGTTACGGCGTTGGACTCAAGCTCTAAAGGTCTTGGGTTCGATTCCCGACCACGGTCATGTTGTAAGTGCCTTGGGAAAGCATTTCATTCACATTTTCCTCAGTCCATCCGTCTGTAAAATGGAGACCTGGCTATAGGCAGTGGAAGATATTGTCAGAACGCTAGTGATCAGCGCCTATAAATGGCAGCGGCACTGTATGCTCCCCAGGGAGTCGAGAAAGTCCTAGAGTGATCAGGCATGCTGGGGTAATAATAGTGTGAAGTCGCATGAGCGGGCATTAGCCTGGAAATGAGACGTACAAACCGCATTATTATTATTATTATTATTATTATTATTATAAACTCATGACCGCAGTTATCAGATATTAAGGAATATTACGCAGGCATCAGACGCAGTAACTTTCGCCATGCGCCGTGGACAGAACAGTTGGGTTCCTGGAACTAACCATAATGCCGTGCAGCGATAAAACAGCTTATAATGAAATATCGAGTTATACGGTGTTCTGTCGATGAACAGCCCAAGTGATGTTCAAAAGTGTCTTTAGAAGAGACGCCCACAGAAAAAAACAGGCCTCGTCGTTCGCAGTTTTCACCACGGCACCCGGTTCCGAACGGCCCTGTTACCCTGTCTACGGCATCAAATATACTCAGTAATAGTATGTCAGCATCCTCACAAAGGTTATCTTTTTGCCTTGTGTCATCGCGCCACGGCATTTATTTCAGCAGGCTTCAGAGATGACGACTTTTTGCGCGGTGTGCGGTACGGCGCGATAATTGGAAATAGGCATTCCCTCTTTAGCACATGATTGAGTTCAGATGATACGACGCACAACGACGCTCTCTCTGTAATGCACAGCGCCATGCCGTACATCGCACTGGCGGCGAAAAGTCGATGAGTTCGAAGCCTAGTGTATCAAATTTTAGGAATGTATTTTGAGTATCTTTTGCCGGATTCCTCCCCCCCCACATTCATGGGNCCCCCCCCACATCTATCAACTTTTGAGTCACACTCATGCTCCGGTGTTACAAAACGAAACTATATTTGTGACATCACGCCAAGGGACGTAATTACGATAATGACACAATTACTCCGCTTGTTCGCCGTCTGGGTTAATCACAATTTCCGAGCGATTTCTCTTTTGTCAATTACCAACCCTGTTATCTTCACTATAGTTTGTGTGTGTGTGTGTGTGTGTGTGTGTGTGTGTGTGTGTGTGTGTGTGTGTGTGTTACAGGGTTTACCAACTGTAGCCTAACAGCCGTTTTTCGAAGAGGGAGATGGGGAGGCTTGTTGTGTGTGAGAGTCTGGTGCTTAGTAGCTGTAGTGCTTAAAAATTAATGTCCATGCGCTGTCCCGTTGCATACTGTATTTTGCCCATGTGCCACGGCTGTGGTCTGGGCTTATTCCCAATAAACTTGTTAAACTTAAGAGTCTGGTGCTTAGCGCTATTACTGTTATTCTTCAGCCTGTTCGGCTTCTGGAAAGACCCCCAGCAAGCAAGCAACTTTTTTTTGTTTGAAGTGAACTTCTGATTCCGAGCTGATGGCGAAGCGATGGATTTCCACACAGAGGTCGCGGGTTCACTTCCCGCAGCAACACATTCATTCCTTCTTCTGTCTGTTTCTCTGCATTTGTCTTCTCTTGTACCTTCCCCTTTTATCCTACTCAGTGTAAGCTTCTGCGTGTGTCCATCAGGGCGGGCTTCAAATTGGATAGCCCACACAACAAAGATCCTATGACTGGGAGCAAGGACACAGACCCTTGCCACTCACCATTCTAATCAAACGTCGAGCCTTTAATACGTTTGGTGGTCTTCGGTGAACAGCTGCGCATTAAGGTCAAAGAGGCATCAAAATGAATGTCGTGCAGGTAACTGGATGGGATTTCGGGTGTCGCAGCTTATGGGAACTCAAAGAAAACTGAATCCACGATAATTAATCACTGCGTTTCTCATACACCCTCCTCACAAGGAATACCCCAGAAAATCACAGTAACGCTTAACTGCAACTTTTTCCACTCTATCCCTTAAACATGGTCGACTCTAGTGCCCACTGGTCCATATTTGGCAACCGAACTTCAAGGGTCCAGTATGGAGTGGTCCAAATATGGCACGGATGTTTTAGTGCCCGCGGGTCCAAATCTGACCCAACATTTTTCACTTATCAAATATTGACATTGTTCAGAATCAATGTTTTATATGTATTTTGGGTGGCATTTGAAGTGTGTATGTGAATTTTCAGAAATTTCCTACCAGTATTTCCATGCCTGGGCACTAGAGGGTTAATGAGACGTTGCGCTGGATGAGAGAAAATCCCAAGAGAAAATGGCCGCCGAAGGCAAAATATAAAGACGTCTGAATGTTTTTCAATTTCCTCTTTTGTTCCCGTCAGAAATTCTCCATTGTTGCCACTCGTAGAGATTTTCTCACCGGAATCGTAAAATGGCTTTACGAAAAGCTATTTTCTCATATGTAATGGAAAAATCGCTTTTCGTAAGTTGTTGGGAAAAAATCGTGACATGTAGGGTAAAGTAGCCAAGATGGCTGGTTTTCCTCTTTTAAACAGTGAAGTTTACGGATTTTTTCCCCACTAAATTTTCAACATCCTGCGTAGGGTAAAAATAAAGGAAAAATTACTCTCGCTGTTGGGGAAAATCACATAACCAGAGGGGGCAAGATTGTAGCTAACAGGCTGTTCCTAATTATCAAACTTCAATGAAGCTCGTATGAGCCAAATGTAGTATGATTGTATCATCAAATCTAGCTTCTCAAAGTAGAAAATGCCTCAGTCAATGTAACAGACCATATTAACCCAGTCATATTATTTCTCCGACAAAAGGAAAAATGGAAAGCGGAAGTAATGACTGTTGGAGTTGTGGTGGCTTGCAATGTCCGCATGACCGCACATGAATAAGAACTGAGTGATCCATTTATCACATTGAGGATTCTCAAACGCAGACACCTTGTATGTTAACGTCTAGCTGTATATAGATATTAAACTGCAGTTTCAATGCACTGAAACGCACGGGTGATGCAGCGTGGCCGTGTGGTTTGTAAGTCGTACTCCGGAACCGAAGACCATAAAAATGTAAGGTTTGTGTGTTCAACTTATGGGTCGGACGGTTTACGTTGCGATATCCTTGGAAAGGACACGTCATTCCCCTTTCCTCGCTCAACCCAGGTATTAATGAATACATGGATTTAGAGCTTGGAGGGAAAGGGGGGTGGGGATTATGTGGGGCGCTACACTACGGCCGACCAGCAGTGCCTGGTTACGAGTTTCATTTGTAATATTATATATTCACATGTATAATACGTGCTGTTCTCTGTGCTTGAATTATGAATAAGGTCTATAATACTGTATGACATCGTACATCAGTTTCCCCGCGAGATTAAACAAAAAAAAAAAATCCAATTTTCCATGTTTTTGTGTGTTCATAGTCTAGTGACTTCTGTTTTAATTTTTTTTAGCGACATGAATACGGGTATTGTCATGCTATTTGTACTGAATGTTTTGGGCTTTGCTGTCACTTAGCCATGGCAGAATATACCTTTAAGTCCCAAGAGTAGAAAAGTTAATAAAGTGACAAAGTCGGTTCCTTTTGTGTTTTGAGCAAGTGATTTACATCTTTTCAGCTTAACTTTTATAATATCTATATATAGACTATTTATTGTTATGTAATAATATATAGACTATATGCCACTGGTTCTTTGAGGAGTCATTTCCACATATCTTAGTTTGTTACGGAATCAGCAAGCTCATGTGCCACATATGGCACAGTGGGTCTTTGAGGGATATATAATGGATTTAATGGAGTATTGCTAGAGTACACCAGTAGATTTTGAACAGAAGGCATTGACCAGCTGCTTAGATGGAAGTGTGATTGTGGTGATTGTCGTCATAAGGGGGACCGCAAGTTAGATGGGTACACCTCGTTTCGTCGACAACCTTTCTCTCTATTGTTAAAGAAGATCAAAGGAGAAGGATTAACTTCTCGAAGGCACTGTACAGGTAACCTCGTTTCATCGACACTCGCCAGTACACATTACTCGATAAAAAAAAAAAAAAATTAGGTATACGATACCAACAATTTTTTTTCAATGTAAGAAATCATAAAGAGTATCTAGATAATAAACATTTCCATCTACAATATTTACACGATGTCAACTTTTAAAAAGTATGTGGTTGAATTTATTAATACACTGTAGTACTCGATTACAGCATAAATACTGCATGGGTATGAAAGCTTTAATCTTGTGAGAATAATGGTTGTCGATGAAATGAGGTGAGTGTCGGCAGGTGTCGATAAAACGAGGTTTATTAAGATGGCGTGTCGATGAAACGAGGTGCGCCCAGTTAGATTCCCGTCACAACATGTTCTTTCCTTCTTCCATTTTTCTCTCTGTATTTGTCTTCTTGAGCACTTTTTTTCCTCCCTTGTGTGAGCATCTATTTGTGACCGCCCACTCCCCACTTTCGTCGTTATCAGGAGTGTAGTGAGCGTTGCGTGAACTTTGAGGGAACATGTTGAAAAGACCGGAGCTTTTTTTTTTTCTTTCTCGGTCAGTCTGCCTGTGTGCCTGTGCGTCTATCTGTTTGTGTCTCGGCCTGTTGTTTGTCTGTCTCTGTTGCTGGCACGGAGGACTTGTGTGACGCATTTTGCTTGTTTAGCACGATGAACGGGAGGGGTGCATGTTGGGTTTTATTATGTTGTGCGGAAACTGTCAAGAATTAGGTATTTTCAGCTCCATCAAGTGACCTAGGAAATCTTGCTCACACGTTGGTTTGTTTACATGCTCTGCTTATGTATGATTACTCGTCACTTATCAAAATATCCTAGCAATCCCTAGATCACGTGGTGTAACTGAAACGTCTGAAAATACCTCATTGTGATGTGTGTGGCCGATCATAATATTTGGAAATAAACTTAAACCTGATAACATTCTAGTTATTACCCAACGTCAGGGCCATTCGAAAAGGAGTGGGCTCAAAACAAGGGGGAAACTAAAAGCAGCCTCTGGCAGGATTCAAACCCGAGATGTTTCGCACCAAACGACGAGTACTTTGCCTTCTCGGCCAACCTGCCAGTTATAAGACTAACAACAGTGGGTAGAACTGGTGACTCAGTAGCTGTAGGAAATCCCTCTTGACGAAACTATTGAGGATGATAAACGAAACTAAAAAGATGACGTGTGGCACTGAGACCCTTGAAATTATTTGAGAGTTATGGATTATTATTACATGTCAGAGAGTGAGTGAGTGAGTGAGTGCGTGAGTGAGTGAGTGAGTGAGTGAGTGAGTGAGTGAGTGAGTGAGTGTGTGAATGTGTGTGTGTGTGTGTGTGTGTGTGTGTG
>JAWQUT010000212.1:751660-776235 GCA_033807755.1 Ellobium chinense
AACTGATATACACATCTGAGCCTTTAATAACAAATCTGTTACCGAACTCCGAGTCAATAAGCGAAAAGAAAACCAAAAAAAAATTAGAATCCTAAAAACAGAATATTGATAGTGATGGGCAATATCGTTTCTGACCGTATCGATACTGTCCACACATACCATAGCGAAAGTATCAGAAAATATCGTATTAAAAATATTCTGAATTCTTTTCCAATCCCCAGTACCAACCTAGCTCCCGGATACCTCATTGAAAAGCCAAGTAGTTTCAAAAGATATCGAAAAGATCCAATTACTTTAAGCCCTATTTCGATTCTCAGTCCCTAACTACTTATAGATCTCCTCAATCCAAACCCCCGCGGTATCAACAGATATCAAATGTATCGACATTAATTTCAATGCTATTATCTTTCCGCATGACTATAATTGCTTTAGGGCAACTCAATGCAACGCCTAGATGTGTTAAACGGCATCGAAAGTATCGGAATATAGAAAGTATCAGACGTGTCGAAGTATCGGAAGTATCCAAATACCCCTCAACACTAACTATCAGGATGGAAACGGAATCGTACTTTTGATACATGGAGCTTGAATGCTGAGTATTGTAATACTTAAGTATTCGGGTACTGTCCCATCATTTAACACTGAAATTCACAGAGCAGAAGGGGCACATCTCGATGGCACACATTTTACTGACCTTTGTACCTTTACTGCTGTTATTCTCATGTCACACAACACTGCTTTAGTGCATTTAAGCCATCATAGTGATTATGCGACATAATGAAACTGTCAACTTACAATAAAAGACCATATTAAAGAAGAAACATAATATTTCAGGAAAGACCTCCCACCCCTCTATCGTCCCCCTCCCCTCAACTAAAAAAAAAGAAATCTCGTTATGCCTGTCTTTTACTGACTACAATGTACCCTCGTTCTTTGAAGAACTTTGAGTAGCTAAACGGAAGTTTAAAAATTCATGTACTTTGAGATAATAACGGCTAGAAAAAAATCCTTTACATGTGACTTTCATTTTTCAAATGTCTCACCACAGTCATGTAAAAAAGACTTTATTGTTTCCATTTTCCCCGTAAGCACCGGTGCTGACCGCAGCTCTATGGAATTTAAAAGCCATATCAAAAGGAACGATCATTACACATTATTGTTGCTTTCTTGTGAATCTAAACGCCAAAACAGTGATCCGGTCGGTCGTCAAACACCCAAAATGTACAACCATAAATAACAAGACTAATACCCCAATTTACAAATGGGCAGGCAGGCAACGCACCAGCGGTGGAAGAATACTTAGCGCACCGAAAGGCATCATAGACGAATGCATTAGACTCCGTGAAAAAGTTGGACGATTGGCGAATCGGGCGGATTGAAAAGATCTATCGGAGATTGTATTTCGTTGCTATAAACATTCTTTTTTTTTAAAAAAGGGTAAATAAAATAAAGAGGACTAATGTGTATATTTCTACGAATTTAGGTGAAAACCACATGTTTTTTCGTTACGTAGTTCTCAAGAAATCTGTGACACAAATTTGGCTGACGCGTTTTATTAATATCATTTGTGACTTTTTTTGACTGTATTATGTCGCTTCTTCGCGGCATTTTCGATATCAAAAATTTGAGATCACGATAGTTTGATGCAGGTTAACAAAAAATGAAAATGAAAAAAAAAATGAAAATACGACTTTATTTACCCCGCAGGGAAAGGATATTACAATGTCATACAATGTTATACATCTCATTCATAATACAAACACATTATATAACAATACACATTATATATGTAATTACATAAGATTACAAATGAAATACATAACAAAGTCATTGCTGGTCACCAGCGATGCAGCGCCCTGGTCCCTCCAGCTCTAAAGCCAGGTATTCATTTACACCTGAGTCAAGTAACGAAATGGAAGTGAAATGTCTTTCCCAAAGACGCTACAACGTAAACCGCCCAGCTAGCGAATCAAACACATAAACCTTAGACTTGAAAGTCTTCAGTTTCTGAGTACGACTCACAAACCGCACGGCCAGGCTGCCTCCCAAATCAAAAACGCATATACCATACGGCTGTCTCTCTCGGAAACTCTAAAAGCTAAGCTCGAATAATCTAGATGGAAATGAAGACACCGAAATCCAAACCATATATTATGGGGGTCCCAAATTCAGACATTGACGTAACTGCTGGCTTACATCTTTTTTTTTCCCACGAAGGCAGATATTAAGTATTCATATTAAAAATAAATATTGACTCCTGGAATGGACATCAGTTATTATAAATATTATGAATTAGTTGAATGGATTATTGTCGACGCCCTTTTACTATATTCTTCAGGAATACCTACTCAAGTCTCATTCCGTAACTGTCAAAAAAAGAGAGAGAGAGAGAGAGAGAGACACACACACACACACACACACACACACACACACACACACAAACACAGAGAGAGAGAGAGAAATAGAGGGACAGACAGACAGACAGACAGACATATAGATAGATAGATAGATAGATAGATAGATAGATAAGATAGATAGATAGATAGATAGATAGATAGATAGATAGATAGATAGATAGAATACTTATACCAGCTCTATTATCCATAACAGCGGGCATTTCTTCTAAATACTCCCTATGCCAACACCATAGAGACCGGTAAACAATAACGCCACCATCACTGGCATACGGTTCATTAAATCAAACACCTTCAGGTTTAGCAGTGAGGATCGCATAAAAGGAACAGAAGTCCAAAGAAAGCTCCTTGCGGTACAAAACAGGCTTAGCAAAGGATCCCCTTGGAATAAAATAATCTCTTCAAGCGATGTCCCTTTGCAACGAATGAAGCTAACTAAAGGTGTGTTTCATAATGGATGAACTTAATAAAGGTGGCTTTACAACGAATGAGCTTACTAAAGGTGCCTTACAGTCAGTGAGCTTACTAAATGTGCCTTACAGTCAGTGAGCTTTCTAAATGTGCCTTACCGTCAGCGAGCTTACTAAAGGTGCCTTATCGTCAGCGAGCTTACTAAAGGTGCCTTACAGTCAGTGAGCTTACTAAAGGTGCCTTACAGTTAGCGAGCTTACTAAAGATGCCTTACAGTCAGTGAGCTTACTAAAGGTGCCTTACAGTCAGTGAGCTTACCAAAGGTGCCTTACAGTCAGTGAGCTTTCTAAAGGTGCCTTACAGTCAGTGAGCTTACCAAAGGTGCCTTACAGTCAGTGAGCTTACTAAAGGTGCCTTACAGTCAGTAAGCTTACTAAAGGTGCCTTACAGTCAGTGAGCTTACTAAAGGTGCCTTACAGTCAGTGAGCTTACTAAAGATGCCTTACAGTCAGTAAGCTAACTGGAGGTGCTTTACAGTCATGGAGCTTTATAAAAGTGCTTTACAACGAATGGACTCATCAAAGGATGCCGCTTTATTTTGGAGGAACTTACTAAAGATGGCCGCACCACGAATTACCTTACTAACGATTACTTTTCCACGAATTACCTTACAACGGTGGCTTTGCTGTAAAAGAATGGGCTTATCAAATGAGATCGTTCAGCAACGAAAAGAGTTTTCCAGAGCATGCCGCTTTGCATCTAAAACCTGTCATTCCCCGGCCTTTGCGAGGGAAAGCCTTAAAAACTGAGATGGCTCTCTTTGAAAGACAAGCCAGGACAAGCCAGGCCAAGCCAAGCCAAGCCAAGCTAGCCAAACAGAGGCCCATGAAACTACGAACGACAAGCTGCTGAACCAGATAGAACGATATCGCCAAATTGGTACCAACCGCAAACAAAGTCTTAACTACTACTCATCTTCCAATGTACATACAACCTCCTCCCTTTCGTTCCCAAAATAAGCTGCGAGCTATGTCCTGTTTGTACCGGGTATATCACGAGTCTGCGTCTATTTGATACCTTGCAGTCCCGATATAACGAGTGATTCGGGGGATTGCACTCCCCAAATCCGAAGGGACTGCACTCTGCAAGACCGGTGTGAAATTTCCATTTAGATCTCCCAGTCCAGACATCTCCCTCTTTCCCCTCTACAGCAGAGCCGTAACCCCTATCCCCCAGTCTCTCTCTCCCTCCCCCNACACACAAACACACACACACACAAACACATACAAACAAACAAACCAGACACCAAGATGTCATGCAGGATGGGGTGGACTTGGGGCAAGTGCAAAATGGAGTCAAAAATAGAACAAAATACCACTCTAATAAGATCAGTGGGTCTCATCCTGAAATCTTATAAAAGCCCCTGCACCGAAACATTTCACGTAGCCGTGACTCTAAGTCCCCCCTCCACCCTTAAGATTTACGCATTAATGTTCTAGAAAGTCTATCTAATAGGAAAGTCTGGCGACTGGATTTCTGAGGGATATGAAATATGAATGTTGCCTTTTCAAAACCTCAGACGTAAATGGTGCATTTTGTTTCCTTAAATAAGAAAAGAGACCGCTATAAAAAAAAAATGTTAATATTCTTTCTGAGACTCTTTTTTTTTTGTCCCTTTTAATTCAGAAAATCCTTTCCAATCTTGTGACGTGATAAGTTTCGAATTTCTGCAAAACAAGCTTACACAGACATCCTGCAATGCAAGCTTACACTGACACCCTGCAATACAACTTACACAGAAACCCTGCAATACAAGCTTACACAGAAACCCTGCAATACAATACAAGCTTACACAGAAACCCTGCAATACAAGCTTACACAAAAAGCCTGCAATACAACTTACACAGAAACCCTGCAATACAAGCTTACACAGAAACCCTGCAATACAAGCTTACACAGAAACCCTGCAATACAAGCTTACACATAAACCCTGTAATACAGGCTTACACAGAAACCCTGTAATACAGGCTTACACAGAAACCCTGTAATACAGGCTGTTGTCTGCTAAAAGCGTACTACACACACACAAAAAAAAAACAAGGAGTAAGCAAGGAAGAGTTGAGCCCCACGATGTTCTGCCCTTGCTTTTCAGCATTCAAATTGTAGCACCGAATGGACACACCTCCATGATAAAAAAAACAAACCAAAAACCAAAAAGTTACAGAAGTCTATTCCGATTTCCTTTTTTGAGCCAAAAAGCTGTTTTCTCTACTGTCACTTACAAGACATTTCACAATCTCCAAGTCTTCTTTAATAGCTTGCAGCATTCAATGAGCTTATTAAAAACGATGATTAAAATATAGGTCTTTCATTTCGTTTTCGAGCTACGAACCGACACATCGAAAAGTGTAAACAAGCTAATTAATTTCCTTAACGACAAGTGCACCGCACAGAATGCCACACCGAAACAGAACTGAATGACCCAAACTTCAGGTTTAGTTTACAAAATCAGGAGAGGGTACAAACTAATTCGCAGGTTGGTTCACAAATCTAGGGCCCATTCTCCACATTCTGTACAAAGGACAGATTTTCTACTGTCTTTCTAATGCATATTACAACATGCTATTTTCATCATATTTGAAGTCTGTAACCTAACTATGCTTTTCTCAGCTTCTAGACTACGATATATCATGACCTCAAGAAAGTCCCAAGAGATTCTTATGCCAGAAGCTTCAGTATGTTTTCACTGATCAATAAGTCTAGGATCCGAAGATTTGTGTGAAAACCGAGTTTGTGAGAGGGTGAAATTCGTGTTCAAAAGTTCTCTGTATAGAGACTTTATAGATACTGCCTACCATATCTAACTTCCTACTAGTTCCCACGAACTCTACAAAGAAAGGGAAGCGGTGTACCCTCTAATAAATTATATCTACTCAATCATTTCCGGTCAGCGATGCTCAGATTTTTGTTTACAAAGCACACACTGATTGACCGTTTGCACAAGAAAGAGTACATATGAAGCAGAACTGACGGGCAGAATCGATTCTAAGTATGCATACTTTAGATACTCAACAGTTTCGGCGTCGGTATCAAAACTCAAGCTCTGGAGTTTCGACGCCATTTCGATACTTTTGACGTAAGCGGCATAGTTCTATATGACCTTGACTGTGCGTCCTTTCAGCAGCGTTGCACGTTGTGGGATATCGAAAGTATCCATGCCTATACTGCAATGAGTATCAGAACTGAAACAGAATACTTTGATACTCACAGTGCTAAAGTTGAGAATGACGGTACCTAAATAGGATGGAATCGTCCGACCTCTATAATATGTCTGTCTTTTACTGGTACCGACATGGCCGAAACGACTGCGTTGGATGGTCGAGGACACTGGGAAAGTAATCTGTGTGGGGCATGAGCAACCCTATCGACCTCCACAAACACGATTATAGAATAACATTTCAGTTTATAACTAACAACTAACCAAATTACATGATCGCCGAACACATTGACGTCTGCCGCAGATATACCTGTACATTTTATCAACACAGTTTACATAACTCAGGCTATTTTCTACAGAAGTCTCTCATCATGAAGACCAAATGACCATCATCGCAAAAGCGTGACACCCATTCCCCCTTCAAAAAAAAAAAAAAAATTAAAATCAAACATTCCTAGTAGCCCTTGTCAGGTTACGATAAATATCTCCAAATACTAGACTAAAAAAAAATCCGTTCCTTAAAATGATTTTAACACTTTCTACCATAGAGGCCACTCTGCGTCGGTAATTCACCGTCCTTTACCTCCATACACCAAGATCAGCGTAGACGTCACATAGCAACCAAATAATATTCTGTATACTGTTTCTTAAAAATGAGGATGTAACGATTTTTTTTCTATATTGGCCATGCGGGAGAAATGTATATAGAATGTTTTTTTCTCACGTGCGATTTGAAGTACATTCAAGCCTTTCCAAAAAAAACAACAACGTTTAGGTCTATTCCAGTGAGTTCAGTTTTCATCATGTTACCACCAGCAAAGGCAGGTTGTTTTTTTTTTCAGCATCTTTTCACTCAACTCGGATTGTCTCAAATGCTAACGCTATATTTTAAACTGCATTTAATTTGAGCACAGTGACTGATGAAAAGCAAAGTTTTGACCCGTGCCCAAAATGTCTCAGCTGCAGCTGAAGAGAACAGGTTTCTTGATACAAAGAATATTTTAGTATCAAACATTAACTTTAACACTTTTAAATTGCAACAGTTGAACAGCCAAAAAATAGGAACCATCCATCATAAAATAATTCTGTCTCTACAACAGGCTCATTAAAAGAATGGAGGAAGTCAGATCTATTTTCTGCACCACCATGAGGCACTACGATTTCCAAAAGCGTACTGTTTCTAGCAAAAGCCAACAACCTAGATGAGAACTCCATCTTCATATGAGAACTTCATCTTCATGTGAGAACTTCAATGTACACGCCGATGATTCCAGGACAGGAGTCAAAAGAGTTCGTCTTACCCTTTTCATATTCATCACGAATGAGACGCTGTGGAGCATCACTATAAGTCTTTTACTCACTGCCGGTCAATTATTGACAGCATGGATAGTCTCCAGGGTAAAGTATCTTTGTTATACATATATGGATTAAAGGTGAACGCGCGAGCACAAACAAAGTGTCACTGCTTGTGTCATTTAATCAAGAGTCACCGAGTCGGGATGACAAGTAACCCATTATCCTGGGAACTGGATCTACAAGTACAACTGACAGCTTGCGCATTAACGACGGGATCTCTTACCACTGTAAGAATTACATTAACTCTGCATGCTAAATGCTACTGAAAAGGCATTCAGCACAGATACACGAACGTAATTCTTACGACAGTAACAGATCTCATCGTTAACGGTTCAAATTATTTCAAGAGTAATGTCACGATAATGTCGTGCTCATTTCTCTAGCCATTCGTAATTCCTCACTATGGTACCTTCGACAGCCTTACACAAAGCCACTTATTATTATGTCATGCATAAAGCTGATAAAGTGAGTCACGTCCTCTAGTATAATTATAGAGATTTCTTTACACAAGAGGGCTTCTGTAGTACACCTATGCACAATGTGAGAGCAAAGTACAGATGGTAGCTGAATGATCGACTAGCAGAAGAAGATTCGCTGTAAACACGGACATAAGGGCGCAAAGAGCTGCTGCTCTTTGCTGAAGACAAAAGTAACCTCATTCGTTTACCTCCAGCTAACTTTGTTAATCCAGTAAAAGTATTCCCAAACCGCCCCTTCGATTGCATTTTCCCCTATCGTTGCTTTCTTCAGAACCCGGGACCAAGTTCCTGCCGATCCCCTCCTGATATCCCACGGTCTTCACATCGCCTAGGGCAGGGATCTCTCCTGGCATCAGTGTACTCCATCAATCTCATCCACAGCCTGTACAGAATCCCCTTCTCTCCGGCATTAATTTGACTGGCTTCACTTCCGCTTTGCTGGCCAGGTTTGACATCCACTGTTGTCTCCGCCAACGCGGGCTGGACTCGAGGGTGAAAGATAACAAAAAGATCTAAGGAATTTCCCACAGTCTTGACTTTCTCAATCAGTTTGAGTAGGGTGGGATATGAGAGTCAATTTCCATTTGGCCGTCTCATGACATGAAGCCATGTATGTAAGTTTAATACATGCAGTGAGGCTGCAGAGACATCTTAATATCATGCGGTTGGAAGAACCTTAATTTCCACTGATCACTTTCCCAGATCCCTCCTCTTTCTGCACCCTTCGCGCCTAACGTCGACAAGTTGTCCTACTTTTGGACTCAACAACATCATAGTGCCATGTTTTTATGTTTGATTCATATTTTTATCAACAGCCTGATGAGTATGTATGGAGGGAGGGGTAAGAAGAGGGGTTGGCTTACTTTTGACTCGACAACATCCCGGTGGTATGTTTATGAAATATGATTCTGCTCTGATCTGACAGAAAACTTTTGAATAAAATATATAAAGAATTTATTTTTTAAAAAATGGTTGACGTTTCGCGACTGCAAACTTTATCAAGATTGACAAGTGAAATACAAGACGTACAAAAAAACAAAACAAAACAAAAACGAGTAAATAGAAGTCTGAGGTCCAGAAATAGAAACAGATTTAGAGCAGCTGAGAGATGTGGAGAAAGGGCGTGAGAATGAGATTATGTTTAAAGTGTTATGTTTATATATCAACGTCTATGTGAGGAGGGAGAGGTTAGAAGAGGGTTTGGTTTACTTTTGACTCCACAATATCAAAATGGTAAGTCTGTTTATCTATATTAATAAAACGCTTCAGCCAAATTTGTGTCACAGATTTCTTGAGAACTACGTAACGTAAAAACATGCGGTTTTCACCTAACTTCGTAGAAAAATACACAAAAGATAACACTACACATCAGTCCTCTTTATTTTTTTTTACCTTTTAAAAAAAAAAAAGAACGTGTATAGCAACGAAATACAATCTCCGATAGATCTTTTCAAAGCCCGATTCGCCAATCGTCCAACTTTTTTGCATTCGTTTATGATGCCTTTCGGTGCGCTAGGTATTCTTTCGCCGCTGGTGTGTTGCTTGCCTGCCCATTCATACATATCAAGAACCTAACGCTTGTGTGAAACTGGAGAGGTTAGAGGAGGGTTTGGCGTAACTGTTACTCCACTTCATCAAAATGACATGTCTATAATAATATACGTCATATATATCTATATCCTAACGTCTATGTCTGGAGGGAGGGATACGAGGAGGACATGGCTTACTTTTGACTCCACAACATCAAAATCACATGTCTATATTATTTTATATATTAATAACCTAACATCTATGTCTGGAAGGAGAGATGAGAGGAAGACATGACTTACTTCTGACTCAAAAACATCAAAATCACATGTCTATTTTATATATCCTGCATATTAACAACCTAATATCTTAGTGAGGAATGAAGGCAATTGACGGGGGTGGGGATTTCATACCTATCTTTGGTGATGACCCAGGAAAAACGTCAGTATCGAAGCTTTTTGCGCTTGAAAGCCTTGACTCATCATAATTAATTCTATTTCTTTTTATTTGCTGCTAGTCATAACAAAAAAAATAGTCACTATCCTCGGACGTCACGTGGAAATAGCGTGACTCTCAGAAATCTAGCGTAAGAGACAGACTGCTACAATTATTCTGTTCGCGTAAGTGCCCTAATACACGTTTGTTCATAATGACGTATTTCCTTGCAACACAGGCTTGCGTTTTTGCGCACGGTATAGTCCTGCACTCTTGGTGACCCCGGGGCTCCGGCAAATTTCGCTGACAGTATGTCACAACACTCCTGTCAAAGACTTGGTTTTAGTGTTAAGGGCAGGGTTAAGGGAGGGGTTAAGGGTAGGGTTAAGAGAAGAAAAAGCAGTTTGGAACAAGCCTCAGACATGATCATAATCTAGGAAATATCTCATGTATACTTTGTCATATCTGATCCTACCCCTAACCCTGAATCAAACTGTAGACAAGAGTGTCTTATAATACTGCTCATGAAGGAAGCCGGGCAGATGTACCCTGTACCAGTGTCTGGCAACTTCAGTCTGCTTTAAGGATGAAGTTGCCAATAGCAAGTGGCATAAAAATATGCAATTTTAAATAGTCCCTAAAAAAATCTGAAAACTGGCCATGGGGAGGGTGAAAGGGGTTGGATTTGAATTTCAAAGGCTTAGATAGGTGCAAATACATGTGCAGACTCATAATAGGTGAGGTTTAGCCACTCAAGTACAAACTTTGTGGTTGTTGCCAGGTGGGTAAGGTTATCCTGTTTACTAAGTGAAAAGGCCTAAAATACTAGGTAGCCTGATTCACTGCCAAAGTTCTCAAAATCTAATTGGTTTAGGGGCTTTTGTCTTTGTGTCAAAATTTGGAGATAATGCTAAACAACATGCTTGAAAAGTATTTTGGCTTGGGACACCTGGAAAAAATTAATGAGAGGTGTAAAACCTTATATAGCCAATAGTGAAAAAAACAACAAACCATTGGCATCTTCATACATTAAGGTAAGATTTGGATTTATGCATGATATGAGGACAGTATCATGGGTCTCTCCCAAGGGTCTATGTTAATGATTATAGGTAAGGGTAGAATCTCGAAAGTCCAGCAAATTCCTTAAACAAAGTTGACAAGCGGACATCTCGCATAATTCGTCGATTAACGGAAGAGACAGCGTGCCGCGTACAGTATGCAACCTATAGTATTTCTGTGTCAGCAAAGCAGATTCTCAAAGACGTTTTCCGGCAGTGTAGCTGAGAGGTAGAGCGATTGTCTCTCAGTAAGGAAAAAAAAATCCTTGTTTGAATTCCGGCATCGGGGGATTATTTGCTTAGGTATTTCTTACGGTGTTTCGAAGGAATCCATTTTGCTGGCAACCAGACGGCCATTCAAGCGACGTAACTGACGTAGTCATTACTGGGTTAAAAAGGCACATTAACACTAATAACACTGGGCACCAGCGGTCCGTTCCACCCATTCGGCGTTCGTGATCTCGTTACGGCCCGTTTCCCTCTCCTGCATAAGTTGCCGCCTCTCACATCAGTGATCAAGCACACCAGTTCGTCACGCGCACTACCCGCCCGGTTCGCCAACCTGGTGCAAATACCGACACCGGCTTTGGTGCGATGATCATCTATCCGCTTGAAGTTTTTTTTTATTTTATTGATTACATGGTTATTGCACTAAGATAACAATACAATCGACTCCGCGTAATCGCAATCTAGATAATCGCAACTTCCGCTAATCGTATCACTTGCCATACAGTAAAGTATACAGTGTTGAAATAGTGTCCTTGTGTTAATCCAAAATACTGTTCTAAATAGAAAAAGATTTGTCTAACCCCTGGAATGTAGTTTAGGCTGACTTCCATGTGCTATGCACCAAGCCCCTTTGCCATTATCATCATGTTTGCTCATTAAATCTCTGCCGGTGACATGTTTGTTTTTTTAATTTATTCCTACAGACTGGACAAAAACCAAAGTTTGACGTCATAAAAAAGACGCCCCCACACCCCCCCCCCCCNCCCCCCCCTCCGGCAGCTTTTGCATCCTTGTTAACCAATAACCAAACTGTTTACCAATACGACCTTAAAATAATGGGGGTTGCGCAACATTGCAATATTTAGAATAGACCAATGGGAAGTTAATTTGCTTGTGGGAAAAAAAACCAACAAACAACCAACAACCTTGATCTAAGCTAGGCGCAGAATGTTATGAAGCGTGACAGCATATCAGACATGGCGTCTTTCTTGGATAAAACACACCCTTTTCGTGCCACTGTGCCTTTAACTTCTTCGCTACGTCATATTCTTCAAGGTGCTGACGTCACCAGGTTATCAAAAGCTCATTAATCTGTAGGTAAATTTGTTTTTGAGTTAGGGTTTTACGGCCGTTCGGCACGATTATGGCTATATACTGCGCCCCTGCACGCAGGAATAGTTTATTACATAGGGAATAACACGCATGAATACGTTGGGTATGACACGGGAATGCTACTTCCGGGACGTATATGTACACAGAAGTGCTGTTTGGACCATAGGTTTTGGACGCACATATACGTCGCACGAACGATGGGCTAATCTTGCAGTGGTCTAACTGGTCCAAAATAACTAGTAGTCAATAATAGCAGGGTATAAAATATATCCCTTGGACATATTGTTTAGAGACAATCGTATAAACTGAAACCACATCGCAAAACCGAGGAAGTGCTGTCCCGAATTTGTTTTAAAAAAGAAAATATTGCAGGCTGTGTTTCCCACTGGCTTCTACAGATTTCTTCGGGAGGGTTTGACATCTGCAAAATATGGCCATATAGTTAACCCCTTTTCAACTAATTTAAAATTGTGACAAAGCTCAATTTCCATGATGTTAATAGATCACACCGATAAGGCGCAAGCTCTAAATTGTTCCGTCTGTATACTTTTTCAAATTTCGAGCTCAGACCTTAATGTTCTTACAGACTATTTGCTCTACTTTACACCTTATCTTCCCTTTCCAGTTTTCAGTCCAGGCCCACCCCTTCGAAATAATCAAACCTGAAGAATCCCTGATCTACAGTAACGCTTGAATGTCATTGAATTTGCCCATTTCTTCCGCTCTCAGGTTTCATCGCCATGATCTGGCAAAGTAACTCAGACCATTTTTCCACTCCAAAGATGCCATTTTTATGGCTGATGGCTCTCTGAAGATTGTAGGAGTCTCTAGTTAGCTTTTAAAAACGACAGTATCCAAAGGTTACCGCAAACGTAAGGTTTGGCTAGCTGGTCGTAAAAGTTGGCTGGAAACACCGAGGAAATTACCTCGCTGGAAAATGGCAAAAGGGTAATCAGATATAGTAACATAATAGCTTAACATGAACATTAATGCAAAACAGCGTTCATTATACAGTAATCAGCAAGTACTTTACTGCCTTATTCTTGGCCGTCATCGATATTCTGATCTTTTCATGACTGCGCTAGTTAGACCGATAGACGGACGGACGGACGGACGGACAGATAGACTGACAGACAGACAGACGGACGGACGGAGAGACAGACAGACATCCATCCAACCAGCCAGCCAGCCAGACAGAAAGAGAGACAGACAGACGGTCAGACAGACAGACAGATAAACAGACCGACAAATAGAAGACAGACTGGCAATACAGGCAATTAGGCAGGCAAGCAGGCATAAACATAATGCAAAATACCGAAAATTACCAACAAAAATATGAATAAACATATACCCAAAGGCGGTCTATCGCTCTCTCTTTCTCTCTCTCTCCTATCTCTCCTTCTCTCACTCTCATGTTTTCTCTCTTTCTCTAACCACCTCCTAAAACATAACATACAAAAATCAGCTCCCGCTCAAAGACCAGTAATGCAGCCCCTCGAATGCTACGAGGGCGGATCAAAAAGTTCATGGCCTCGCTCACATAAGGAGCGAGGAGCTTGACACATACGAAAGTTTAACACTGTGAGTACAGCATAGTATTTTACACTGTTTCTCATCACTACTAGATCAAATCATGCTACGATACGGAGTTTCCTGTGCAAATGGCAGGACACCATCCTAGAAAGGGATGTGTATATTCAGCAGGACGAATACCGTACGTCGTCAAATACCTCAATAACAAGGGATGATCCTGCGAATATTCATGAGGATATGGTGCTTACTGTTGGAATTGACTGCCTGTGGTATCCAGCTATAGAGAATTGGGTTTCCGAAATTAAGCATGGCAGAACGAACGCCAAAGATGTTCCATGGTGTGGAACTTCGAATAGTGCAAAAACTGACTTCATGTAAAACCCCATTCATCGCATGTTCTTGGATGATAAAGAGTTTATTGCCCGTATGTAGCAGAGACATTGGGAATCAGACACAGTTTATAGCAGTCTGTGTTAAAAGACATCCTCGGTCGCGTAAGTGCTCACAGCAAGATGGATGCCCAGAATAGTTTATATCAAGACCATGAGGAGCCCACACTTCTTAAGTGTCAGTGGTCGAATCTATTCCTCGCACGATCGTACTTTTTTACGCGTTCCTCTATTTTAACTTTCATGGCTTCGTCTGATAACTATTGTACTGAAAAAGGAAAAACAAACAAATGAAAAATACAAAAACAAAAAACCAACAACGCCGATGAAAAAGAGTTCTGTTAAAACGAGTGAAGATACTCAATGTTTCTTAACACGCTTTCCACGGACTAAATGATATTTCTGTCATTTGCAAACTGCGTCATAATAAATTTGGTGTGATGTCATGAAAGGTTCTTGTCTTTGTGAAAGACTCTTCTATACTGAAACTGTCAAACACTACAGTTTTCTTGGCGAGGCCACGAGTTTTTGATCCACCCTCGTAACTCTACTTTTGAGGGTTACGGGAAATAAACAGAAGAGGCAACAACAGGACTCAAAGCCAACCTCTGTAGCCACTATCAAATAATGTTCTTATCTTGCCGAACAAGGAAAGAACCGCATCCCAGCAGACATTAATTGCTTATTGATTATTTATAATCACGATACTCTCCGTGAGATAATGACAGCATAAAGTTTTACTCTATCTACTAAAGTTTCTAGCCCCAGCAGAATGGGGCCTAAACAAAAATCAATCAATTCCGTTGCTAGAGATCGCATCAGTAAGTCACTCTGCTCCATTGTTAGAACTTTGATTATGGCGTTTCAGCGGAGCAGTGTTCTGACTTTTATTTCACTGCATATCGGGCACTGTCCTTAGCCTGCATGTAATTCCAGCCAATCCTGTTTCACGCCTCACTCTGGACGCGATGTTGGACGTTAAGAGTCAGTTCCGGTGACCTACTTTCGGCTTGAGTGCCCATATTTCTGTTGTATAAGCTAGAATAAGGTGACAATACAATACCTGTGAGAAAGTCGGGTGTGGGGGATACGCCACTAAGTCTGCAGTCACCTGGTAAAACCGAGCATGTCAATTTTTTGGCCATGTAAGAGACAATCTCAAGTTTGGGCTCACTGGGTTACTCCTCTATCAAAAGTCAAGTACGTTGTCTGTTTAAAGTTTGTAAACACCTAGTTTTATCATGACCTATGCAGGAACATTATCTGGATTAACCTCGTCCCTTTTTTTTTTGGTTGAGTCGGGCACACTTACTAGATTCTACCAGATGATTGGAAATGTCACAGACCTTGATGTTAATAGAAAGATCTACTCAGCTAATCGCAATCCGCTTAACCACAATTTCGTTTAAATCGGTTGTAGTAAATGTTACAGGATACGGTATTATGTAAGTGGAAAATCCGAAATCGTTTAAACCCCAGCTTTTTTTTTTCTTTTCAATTAACCGGGCCCAAATTTTGCAATCTGCTGATTCATGAGGCAGGAAATGAGGCTGCGATACCAGAGATGTCTGCACTTTTACTGCCATTGTGAATTCAGTAATCATGATATCACCTTCTCACGCGACGACCGGCCCTGAGGTTTAGCATCCAACACAAGCATGGTCAACTTCACTTGAGGTTACAGAAGCCTAATCCAGTTTCCCTCTTTAAGCCAATAAACTGTTTTCTCTACCTGTCACTTGCAAAAAATTCCACAATCTCTAGGTCTTCTTTAATTATTTGCAGAATTCAGTGAGTTAAAAATGATGTTCAAAATATAGATCTTGCAGTTCGTTTTCGAGCTGCGAACCGATACATCGAAAGGTGTAAACAAGCTAACCAGTTTCCCTAACGACAAGTGCTCCGCAGAGAAGGCCACACCGATACCGAAGCGAATGACCCAAACTTCAGGTTTAATTTACAAAATCAGGAGAGAATGTAAAATAATTCGCAGGTAAGTTCACAAATCTAGGGCCCATTCTCCACAATCTGTCCAAAGGACAGATTTTTTTACTGTCTTCCTAACGCATGTAACAACATGTTATTTTCAGCAAATTAGAAGCCTGTAACCTTAATCACAACAGCGAGGTGATAGGCAGATATCTGCCCAAACACAACAACAACAACGACAACAAAATTCATATAGGAGCCACTGTTTGCGTTCGATTTCAGTTTCTAAGAAATTAACACTGAAGTGCGGGGTAAGCGGATTGCCATGATGCCGACCTGCCTCAGACCAGGAACTTTTACATCTCTATACCTATCTCATCTCACTATCTGGAATGCCCCACGATTTGAACTTTTACGATGATCATACTGATTTCGAGATCATCAGCTTTTATATATACAAGATTCATTGGACTCCCCTCAACTTCCATACAGTACCAATTACTCAGAGACAAAGGAAAGAAAATACTGGATGAGTTAGCAAGTTGGATGGGTGCACAAAGCATAGAAGGAATGTTGAGGCAGACGGCAGACAGCAGACAGACATACTGTGGAGGTCCATGACCGTCAAGGCCACTCGGCATGGTACCAACAACAACAACAACACCAACAACAACAACAACAACAACATCAACAACAATAATAATAGTAATAATAACAATAATGCGGTTTCATTAGTCTCTTATCCAGGCTACTTCACATTAGAAGATTCACTAAATTGTTTAACTTCCAAACGGTACTAACCTCTAACCTCTCAAAGAGACAACGCCGTGTCTCTCACGTTATCAAAACCTCACAAATTCTGTTATCATAGTCACCGCAAGGGAGACAAAGACTGACAGGTTTTACATAACTCCTTAAAACAACGTTGGGTGAATTTCATTAATTTTTCATACTCGTTAACTCAAAACTAATTCATTGGCAAGATCTACTCGGCTAATCGCCATCCACTTAACCACAAAATCGGTTAAATCAGATCGTATGAAATATAACAAGTTACGGTATTACTGGAAAATCCGAAATGAAAAAAAGAAAATTCTTTGGCAAGTATTGAGAAGACGACAATAACTAGTCTAGAACACTCGATAGCGACTGGAAAACTCAAGAAATCTCAAGGAGAAACGAAGAAGGGGAAGACAAGAGACAAAATTCTGGACGGACTAACAAGCTGGATGGGTGCACAAAGCACATAGGGAATGTTGAGGCAGACAGACACATGTGGAGGTCCGTGATCATCAAGGCCATTCGGTATGGTACTACTACTACTACTACTACTAACAACAACAACAACAACAACAACAACAACAATAATAATAATAACAACGTAATGATGCAGTTTCATAAGTCTCGTACCCAGACTACTTCACATTATTACTCCAGCAGGCCTGATCACTCTAGAACTTTCTCAACTCCCTGGGGAGCATACAGTACCGCTGCCATTTACAGGCGCTGATCACTAGCATTCTGATAATATCTTCCGCTGCCTGACAGCGAACTACCCATTTTACAGATGGGTGGACTGACGAGCATGTGAATAAAATGCTTTCCCAAGAAATTTACAACATGACCGTGGTCGGGAATCGAACCCATGATCTGTAAACCTTGAGTCCAACGCCGCAACCATTTGGCCGCGCTACTCTACTTGAAGAAGAAATCTAAAAACGTTAGTTCATAAGGGGAAAGAATATGATCAAGACTTGCGTGGATCAACTGCTTGATATTCCGTTACTCTACGCTAGCAGATAGAAGACCTCAAAACTGGGGTAAGTATTCAATATGTTCGTACTCTTAAGTCTAGAGGTTAGATTAACACATAAAGCCTGTGGTGTAAATTCTGTCTAGGGGTTACATTAAGAAGTAAATGCCTATGGCTTAAACCCATTTTATGACTTTTGTCTTATTTCAACTGAAACTGAAACAGCGGGTTCCGCAAATACAACCCATTATTTCATACATGTGTCATCCTGCCTGCCTGCTGTAGAACGTATTAAGATTGCAGGAGCCAAATTGTAAAAGCTTCTTTGAGCCATTTAATAAAAATTTCTTCTCTAACCACAGGAATTTTCCGAGATGGCCAAGACTAGTCTGCAGCTCTGGTGCCATCACTGTGCTCAAATTATATACTGTTTACCGTGGGGATCCTTCGGTTAGATTTTTCACAATTTTAAATTATATGAAAAGGGGTTAAAAAATTTGGCCTTCTTTGCAGATCACAGGTCCGCACAAATGAAATCCGCTGAAGCCATTGGGAAACACTGCCTGCAACAATTATTTTTTTACAAATTCAAAACTGAATTTCACCACTTTTGCGGTGTGGTTTCGTGTTATATGATTATTTCTACACAATCTGCTACTATCGACTCGGATAGTCCATTTTTTTTTGACCAATTAGGCTCCTGCAACATTAAGATTGTGGCGTTCCACGTCCATACAAATTTCACTTGACAGAGATGATCAGCAAGCTGGAGAAAAGAGAATGCCGAAGATTTTACTGTTCAGTTTTGGTTACCAACGCACATTTTCGTATCTATGCACGACCTCGACCTAGGGCCTTTTTAAAAAATAGTTTCACGACCTCGCCCTAGGGCCTTTTAAAAAAATAGTTTCACGACCTCGCCCTAGGGCCTTTTTAAAAAATAGTTTCACGACCTCGCCCTAGGGCCTTTTTAAAAAATAGTTTCACGACCTCGCCCTAGGGCCTTTTTTAAAAATAGTTTCACGACCTCGCCCTAGAGCCTTTTTAAAAAATAGTTTCACGACCTCGCCCTAGGGCCTTTTTTAAAAATAGTTTAACACAACCACACAGAGTGACTGTTTAAGCTGCTG
The DNA here is from genome assembly GCA_033807755.1 of Ellobium chinense. Taxonomy (NCBI): domain Eukaryota; kingdom Metazoa; phylum Mollusca; class Gastropoda; order Ellobiida; family Ellobiidae; genus Ellobium; species Ellobium chinense. Next base: position 770,633 of record JAWQUT010000212.1, read on the forward strand.
TGACGTCAATTTCTTAAGTCAGAAAGCTGGAAGCCAAGTCGGCGTACCAAATGAGCTTTTGAAATGTGTGGCAGCAAGGGAAAACAAGGCACAAGTGCAAATTCACGGATATAGCGTGTTTGGTATCATTGGAAAGAGAAATCATTGCTGAGCATGGTGAATTTTGAATTTTCGAAATAGCTTTTCAAATGTCTGAGTTATAGCAGATTTAATGAGGTCACCCCCCCCCCAAAAAAAAAATAAAAAAAATCGGGCTTTACAGCTGGCAACACACGCAGTCTAGGGAGTGTGAAAATGACAGATCGGGGAATCGGATCGCTTCATAGAATTAACACCACCACCAACAACAAACCCACACATATTTATCAGCTGGACTGGTGCACAAGACTTCATCCATAAATTCGAAAATGGGCAAAGACTGTCAATATGCAAAAATCTAAACTTGCATGAAAGTTCACCTACAATCCAAAATTTGCTTATATCTCCACTATGCTGTTCGCTACTTCCGCCCCGTTTTCCCATGCCGCCACAAGTATTAAAGTACCATTCCCATCATAATCCCGCTTTACTAGAACTAATCTCAACAAATTACAACTTCAATGCTGTGCCATCGTGTCCCCCGAAATACGTAGATCACAGCAAGACTGTACAGCAGAACACAGCAAAAGGCTTCCGGGTTCGAGGTCTTCGACTCCCTCCCCTCAATGTAGAAAATAAAGACACCTGGGATCGTGACAGAGACAAGGCCAAACGCCATTTACATGGAGCGGCACAGATAGTGGACTGTGCGCTTTTTTCATATAAGCACGAAGTCTGGAATAAATTCTAGTGGTTGACCGAAAGATATTAATCAGGTCTGGCAACTGGGACCTTATGACCATGCCAGCCATCTTCCGATATAGCTGTCTTAATTAAGAAAACTGATATTCACCAGGACCTCGTCCACAGTACACACACATAAAATCTCATGACAGTGTATTTATTTGATACTTCGTTGTTATTTCTTCACATCTACTTACATGTAAAAACTGTTTTCTTGGCTCAGGAACCTATGGTGTTAGAAAATAAAAGGTCTAAACACTCAAGACTCATCTTAGACGTGTTCTAACCCTGGGGATCCTCCCTTGGTTTCAGTTTGCAGAGAGAAAAAAAAAACAACAAAAGGTTACTATTTCTGAGTGACTAATTAGGTTCGTCTAGTCCATATCTGTCATCGGCTACTTGACGTGTCTTAAACTTTTCTTCCTGCTTCCTGCCATTAATAAAAAAAATTGAAGCAATGACACTCGGAGAAAGATGAATCCGCTATGCCATGGCCTAGTATATGTACTGTACGTATTTGTTATGAGGACAACACATGTCTACAGAAGACAGCGTGGAACTGCGTGGTCAAATAGTTATGGCGTTGGACTCAAGATCTTCAAGCTCGAGGATTCTATTTCCAGCCACGGTCATATTGTAAATACACTGGCAAAGCAACTCATTCAAATTTTCCTCAGTTCATACGTCCGGAAAATGGGTAACTGGCTATAGACTAGGGAAGATATTGTCGACATGCTAGTGGTCAGCACATATAAATGACAATGACACTGTATGTTCCCCAGGATGTTGAGAAAGGCCTAGAGTGGTCAGGTCTGCTGAGGTAATAATAGTTTGAAATCGTGTGTACCGGCGTTGGTCTGGCTACGAGACTTATAAATCGCACTATCGTCACTTTTATTATTATAATTATTATTATACTTATTATTGTAATTATTATAATAATATTTATTATTATTATCAGACTTATTATTATTATTATTATTATACATGTAGGGTCTCATTAACTACATGGAAATGGCAACACTCCTGACAGGCGCTGGCAGCATCAACACGCTGTCCATGTCTTTTAGCTAGCTAGGTTCCCATAGAGTATCTCATCTTTCACGTTCCTTTGTCCAAAATCACCCAGGGGGTCTCCACAAGTCAGTCTACGTGGAGAGTAATTATCGATGGACATGTCTACTGAGGAAGAACACAAGACGCCGGAAGTTTCAAATGTCCTTTATTAACACTGTAGATATGGCCATCTTTCTGTATCGCCAGGATGTGATTGTCGTAAACGGACGGAAATGGCTTTTACCGGATCTTATTTTCGTCAGACCTGCAGGATGGTTTTCTCCTTTGTGTATTATCAGAGATGAGCACTCCAAGTTGACGTTTCAGGTATGAAAATGCCAATGTTTTTGTCACTGTTGGCTTCATAAGGTTTTACACCTCTCATTAACTTATCTAGGGGTACCTTGCTAAAATGCTTTCGAAACATGTTGTTTAGCTCTTCCTCCAAATTTTGACACACAAAAAAAAAGCCCCTAAACCAATCAGATTTTGAGAACTCTGGCAATAAAGCAGGCAACCTAATATTTAGGCCTTTTCACTCAGTAAACAGGGTAACCTTACCCACCTTGCAACAACCATAAAGTTAATTCTTCAGTGGCTAAACCTCGTCTATTCTAAATCTACAAAATGTATTTGCACCTATCTAAACCTTTGAAATTAAAATGCAACCCCTTTCCCGCCTCCCCAGGGCCAGTTTTCTGATTTTATAGGGAGTATTTAAAATTGCATATTTTAATGCCAGGTGCTATTGGCATCTTCATACCTTCAGAGCTGTCGATAAATATATACACTACAAAGTATTTTTCGAACTGAAAGACAATGACAGTAATCTTATTTCATGCTCTTCTTAGGAATGTATATACATCAATGATACATATAAAAAAACAACAACAACAAAAACATATTCTAATCGATAATCCTTAAATGATGAAGTGCAGTTCATTAGAGACAAATTGACCCAGGAACCCCCAAATGTCTGGGAAAAGCATAAAACAGATGTAGGTTAGGAAAATGAAAGCTGCGCATCATGAGAAAGCTGCGCATCATGAAGTTCTGCACCTTCTTTTCAATACTTAGTTTACGCATCGGAAATGCTTCTTCTCGAAACACCAACATGAGGAAAGAGATGACTTCTTTTCTGTGTGTAGAGGCCGCTTTCTCCAAAACAGTAAAATAGGTTACTCCCAGTCTGCAGATCGAAACAGACTGTGTCAAAGACAGTTCAGTTAATCTTAGACTGCTCTGAAACCGTTTCACACCTAGTAACACAAAGCGGAGGCAAAATGCAAGTCGTCCTGAAACATCGGGAAAAAAACCAAAAACCCACGTGACCATGTTGATTGTTTTTCGACTATAGTTTAACAGACTTTAAAAAAAAAATGTCTCTATGGTGGGGCACGACGCATATATCCGAGTTTCTTCAGACACGTTTGTTCCAGACTCCAGTTCATCACAATCCGTTTGACTGCACTTACCGATTAATCGCAACATTTTAAAGAAACAGACCATGCATCTACTTTCCGCATAATTGCAGCTACTTTCGTTTACCCATGGATTTGCCATTAAATAAACCAGAATCGACTTTACTGAGTTACTCATCAAACTCATTTATCTGAGAACTACAACATATTTTTAGACCGATCCAATCCTAAAATTCCATGCATACGATGTTCCGCCCACACTGACCTTCGACCTGATCCCGGAGATGGCATCGCCCATATTGACCTTTGACCCCGCCACGGAAATGGCATCGGTTCATCACAGACAGACAGCTTTATTACAAAAGAACCCTAACTCGCTGATCCGCACGACAGCGTCCCCTGGTGCCGCAGAGAGCGCGTGTACCCTACGCAGGTTAAGTGATGAAATGAATATTCATTATGGGTCGCCGCACAGGCCGTTTTGCTCCGCACAGGACACGCTTGACTTCGCTTAATTGCAACTTACTGGGAGAGCAAGGCAAAATTTGCTATTAAGCTGAACGTACAAAATAACGGATCTGGTTGTTTTGGCCTTTCTATAAGAAAAAAATCACTAAACGTTTGATAACGTTTTGATTAACCGAGCTTCAATTATGCGAAACTGACTACGTTAGTATCAAAGCATGGAAGAGGGAATTACTATTCTCTTTGTAAGCCATGTTTATCTGCAGAAAATTGCCACCGTAAAGGGTGCAATAACCGGCTTAAGTCAATGAATGTACATACGGAATAAGGAAATACCAATACTTGTTTCAGACAGTAATTTGATATTCGATTTGGCATTCAACAGATACAGACATTTCGTACATGGTAGGGTACAGAAGAGTAATTTCACGTTGCGAAGAAAGATAGATGGGCAGATTATAATATCTATGAAGGAATGTTTTATAATAAACTCCGTAAGACCGATTGTTCAAATTCAACATGACTACATCATTCAGAAAAAAAAAAATGGCAAGAAATCCCTCTTTAAGGGTATGGAATGAGTCGAGCTGCGCGCCGCGTTTATGCATTCTGAGTGAGCGTATACACTGACATTCTGAAACTCCCGGGTGCACTTACTGCGTGAGATGGTTTTGTAAAACAAGAAACAAACGTAAAGCCTATGAAACCCAGTGGCAAGGTACATATTATACTCTTCTGTAGAAATTCTATACATTACTTAGGGGGAGGAAAATGAGCTCAGTCTGATAATTTTTCAGTTGTTACACATTATCTAGGGAAATGTGTCACCAGGGATTTTTACCAAAATACTATGAAAGATCAATTTTAAAAGAAAATGGCTGAAAAAATCTACACTAGGAAATTTCATGCCCCTACGCGGAATCGAACCCACAGTCTCTCAGCTTGTAAATCTGAACGTGCTACCACTACACCGCAGGGACGCCAGCTTCACAACAATTTAACCCTCTAGTGCCCAGGCATAGAAATACTGTTAGGAACATTCTGAAGATTCACATACACACTTCAAATGCCACCCAAAATACATATAAAACATTGATAATGAACAATGCCAATATTTAATAAATGAAAAATTTTGGGTCAGATTTGGACCTCCGGGCACTGAAACATCCGTGCCATATTTGGACCACTCCATACTGGACCCTTGAAGTTGGGTTGCCAAATATGGACCAGTGAGCACTAGAAATTCTGAAATACCTACTACCTGACTCGGTCCCTTTCACGTGTGAGCCTAGTGTTCATCCGTGACCCTGACACACTTCCGACTGATCACACCTAGGCAGGACAAGCAAAACAGAAATTAAGACTTTTGACTTGACCAATGAACACATTTCTACTATAATCGCAGTTGTGACGAACGCATTTTACCCTCACAATATATCTGCCGTAGATGAAATGATGAACGCGTCGGCTTGCGTTTCAGAAACTGCATTTATATTAGGCCAAGTTGAAATGAGTTCTGTACGCAGTTTGTTGTGTTTTTTTTTTTTTTTTGCATGAGTGTGGACTCTGATGCCCATCAATATTTTGCTGTTACATATAAACAAAACGAAGCAAACTGCACTGAGAGCCGAAACTGGTAAGTTCAAACAAATTCTGTTGGCCACACGTACACGGTGGTTTCCACAAATGTATGGCAGGTGTGCCCAACTGGCTGCTAGCCCCCGGATTCAAATACAGAAAGCTAAAGATTTGATGCGGAAAAAAACAACAACAACAACAACAAAACAGCAAGATCTAAATTGTCAAAGACTGGCTGAAAAATCTCAGCCCGGCCAGGAA
>JAWQUT010000212.1:776316-824660 GCA_033807755.1 Ellobium chinense
GGTGAGGGCGGTAGCGGTGAGAAGGTGTGAAGGGGGGAAACATTCATATTTATACTGTCATTGTTATAGCAAAATATTGCGATGAGACTTGCCAGGGAATGTGGCTTCTTAAAGGCCAACTTGGCAACTGCGGGTTGCAAAGGCTGTGATGTCATGCTCTCCACCAGCTAGCATGGAATCTCTGAAAGCCACAACGAAGTTTAATGATAATAATAATAATAATAATAATAATAAATTGTATTTGTATAGCGCCCAGTCCCCGAGGCGGGCTCTACGCGCATTGATATTTTAACATTCTCTCAGACATGCACGCAAGCTTACTTCAGTACAATAAGTCTGAGAAAACACTCGTACCTGAACACACACACACACACGCGCCCGCACGCACACACACGCACACACACACACACAAACAAACACGTGCGCATACACACACGCACGCATACCTACGCACACATATTCATAAACAATAATATAGATCTATTCAAACTGTAGTTGTCACAAGGGTCAGCTATGTTTAACTAACAAAAAAAAAAAAACCCCGTTTAAAACGCATTTTTCTATTCATACTTAGACTAACATTATTGACTGGATTTGATTTTCAAAGCAAAGGGGAAAAATGAATCGTATACCAATTTCATAATACCTTCTGACAGTTTGAACATTGTACACTTTCCATCGGTGTTGCCAAAATGCACAGGTCACATCTAAAAACGAATACAACCAAGGAGCTTAGTTAAATTTTAATCGCTAAATAAATAAAATAAATAAATAAAAAATACGACTTTATTTACCCCGTAGGGAAATTGTTTTTACAATGTCATACAGTGTTACACATCTCATTCATAATACAAACACATATAACAATACACCTCATACATGTACATACATAAGATTACAAATGAAATACATAACAAAGTCATTGCTGGTCGCCAACGGTGCAGCGCCCTGGTTCCCCCTCCTCCACCTCGCAGGTACCCATTTACACCTAAATCAAATGGGGTAAGGAGAATAAGGTGTCTTTCTNTTTCCCAAGGACACTACAACGTAAACCGCCCAGCTCGCGAATCAAACACATAAACCTTAGACTTGAAAGTCTTCAGATAGTCTGACAACTTGTCATTGCTTCACACTGACTGTGACAGTCATACACAACAGAATTGATGAAATCAATAGCGAAAGAACTTGAAAGAATGAAATCAATAGCGAAAGTGCAGTCGGAAAGCAGTTGCGATTAAGCATACCGACTGTTTAACTGGTGTAGTCGCAAAAGAGTGTTTGTTATCCTAGTCAAATAACACTGGATGTATTTTTATCCCAGGAAATATACACACCCTCATCCTGGAAGACAAATGGATTTTGTTCTCCCCCCAGGAGAAGAAAAAAAAACCCCAACAACTCTCCCCCTGGAGATTATTAAAGATACTGTACCTCGCACTTGAATAGGTTCACACGGAAAAAAAAAAGCTGCAAGTTTTTTTATAAAAGCTTAAAGATGAACATAGAGGTTTATGAGTTGTTTTTGTCGGGGAGTAATATCTTATCTTATCCGCTTACACCAGCGCTGTTGTTTTCGATTTTCATGTTCTATGTGCTGGAAAGAACATGTAAAGAACAAAAACAAACAACAAAAAATGAATGCTGTAAGTAGGCGAACGATACGATTAACAGAATTGCTGTAAAGCGGCGGAACCCAACTGCAAAAACAGCACAATCATTACAAGCTCATTACCATTCTGTTGTGTAACTGCGCGAGAATTTATTCACCTTAGCTCCATCCAACCATGTCCAGGGGAAGGATGCACTCGGTACGAGATCAAAGACACTTCATTTGCTCATGCTATAAACATGCGAGCATCCAAAATAATATTCATGAAAACAATCTACAAACGCAGTAATAGTTATTTCTCATATGTTCCAAAACGCCATTATAGGCAGGAGACACTCTACGCAATGAGCAAGCACGGCTGCCGTGCACATTAAGTCGGATAAAGACAATGTGGTTTAGATTAACACATAGGCGGTTATAAGAAAATGACGTTAGATTTTTGTTCATTCTATAATAAGAAAATGGCGTCACTAACAAGGATCGGTGTTTCGGTAGAGTTTTTTTTTTTCATTCTATGACTTGGTCTCTTTCATTCTATGACTTGGTCCCTTTCATTCTATGACTTGGTCCCTTTCATTCTATGACTTGGTCTCTTTCATTCTATGACTTGGTCTCTTTCATTCTATGACTTGGTCCCTTTCACTCTATGACTTGGTCCCTTTCATTCTACGACTTGGTCCCTTTCATTCTACGACTTGGTCCTTTTCATTCTATGACTTGGTTCCTTTCATTCTATGACTTGGTCCTTTTCATTCTATGACTTGGTCCCTTTCATTCTACGACTTGGTCCTTTTCATTCTATGACTTGGTTCCTTTCATTCTATGACTTGGTCCTTTTCATTCTATGACTTGATCCCTTTCATTCTATGACTTGGTCACAGGGCAGTGATCTGAAATCGGTGGTAACGTGTGTCCTAAAAATCATGTTGCAGTTAAACGAACGGTGCCAACGAGAGAACTGCAATAAAGCGGAGACGACTGTACGTAAAGCGAAGTCCCATGTTTCGCATAATAAATTTTTTTATCCAACGTTACTGGAAGCTTTAATGATTCTTCTGCGCTCGAACAATCCACATAAAGGAAATGGATGCAATTAAATCGGTCTGACTGCAATAAACACACAATCAGATAATCACAACTTGAAGTCGGTGTAGTCTGTGTTTTCCCAAACTGATGCGACTGAGCGAACAAAGTCATCTCGGACAGCTATAAAGTAGAGATGCTCATAATTATTTTTGGACCTGCATGCGCTAAAGTGATTTTTTTTTTCTTGGCCCATTAATTCGCCTGCAGAAAAAGAAGACCGTAGGTGTAACAACAATGAGTGCACAGTTAGTCGAGACTGATTTGAAACAAGTGGTGGTATGTGGTCTGCACTTAGTGTTACGACTAGGCGATTAATGCCATTAACCTGATTGCAGTTAAGTAGAACTGAATGTACATAGTGCATCACCACATCTTTGGCACACTCGTTTTGTGACGTAACTGCACAGAACTTGTCTTCTCCGCTTCACCAATCTGCGTCAAGGAAATGGGCGCGCAGTGTGATATCTGAGAGCTTGCACTTTAACGATGGGACCTCATACCAGGACAAGAATTACATTAGTGCATCGGTGATGCATGCGCCCATTAATACTGTTCAACATGCAGAGTTGGTGTAATTCTTACAACAGTAAGGGATTCCATCCTTAAGGCGCAAGTTCTCAATAATCATCAGTTCTGCTGTGATATCATAGTAGTACTACTGTCATCACTGTGTACATGTATACTGCAATCAAGTCATATTCCCATCTTATGAATAAAGAAGTTATTCCTATTTTGTGACAGAACTGCACTGACCTTTTCATGCCCTCTTCACCAGCCTGCGTCATGGAAATGGCCGCAGTTAGTCAGACAGCAATGAAGGCACAAACACTGTGATAATTCTAAGTCGATGGAGCAAATCAAATTACGTGCTCAATGTTCTGTTTCCGTTACCAGCAAGGCAAGCCGTCTGGCATTAAAAGATTGTTTAATGGGACAGGAACATGATGAGAAGCAGAGGCAGAAGAAATGTAAACAAAAATAAAAAAAGGTGGGGGAGGGGGAGGGGGGAGCCTGTTAATGAAGATGAAGACCATAAACCCTTCTCTTACACTCGCCCTTTTCTTTTCATTACAAATGTTAGTACAAACAGTCAATCTGATGCCACGGGTTCACAAAGCATCGGATAATTAAGTCATCAAAGACTAAAAGACAAAAAAAAACACCAAAAACCCGGCAACTCAAGGCGAGCCGGGCATCTGATAATCAGTCCGGGGTCGAAGTCATATTAAGCCAGAGAGCTTAAAGTGACTCTTAAGCTCTCTGACTAAGCTCTTCTTGACAAAGCAGACCCCGGAGATTCTCAAAGCGTTTCACTCACCCTGTTAACGTCTCCAGAAATATCGGAGATTAATTTTTCACCATACATGGTATTTTTAAACGGGAGCATTAGTCCTAGTACGCGTACGCAGACGGCGTCTTCCTTGCCTTACCCTTTATTTTCCTGTTTCACAACACGGTCAAGTGGTTGTTGAAACTAGTACCATCTGGATCACAATACATAGTCTCTCTATTTGGAGCTAAAAATGGTGCGACAGTAAACGGCTTTGCTTGAAAAGCGTGTCTAGACACAGCAATACGACGAACTAAAGCCACAATTTGATGTCAACAGATGTCAGTTTGAGTCAGGATAGAAAATCTAGGGAAGCCTAAGTATGAACATGCACATGGGTAATGGTATCTAAGAGACATGGATGACATCTGGTGTCAGACAACGGGTGCTATCGCAAAAAGAGCTGCTCTAAGATCCTCACTCTTAATAAAGAAAAATGCAACGTTTAACACTTTGGTGTGAAAACTTGCGAATTAACGATGGGATCTTTTACCATCGAAAGAATTACATTTAACTCTGCATGTTGAACGCCATCAAAGACACATTCAGCACTAATGCACGAATGTAATTTTTATGGGGGTAAAAGATTCCATCGTCAATGTGCAACTTCTCAATTATTATAGTAGTGAGTTGCATACCCTGTTTTCCGCATTAAACATCTCTAAGAAAAGGGCCAAGTCTTCCCTTTAGGAGCCCCAATGACCAGAGCTCAGCAGTGAAGGACAGGGATGATAAGAAACTCGAACCAACACGCTGACCGTAGCGTGAGTACTTCTAATAACATTAGTGAGGTCAATGGTTGAGCGAGGTTACACTTAAGCTGACCTGGCCTGAAGAAGGTGGTTTAAAAAAAGGTTTCGCGCTCGCTCCCCAACCTGACCTTGATCACGAATAATGGGGCTAAGTAACTCTTCCACAAATACAATTTGCAAGGCTCCTTGAAAACAATCAGCCAACAATGTCGCTGACCTCAGCCCTCGGGGAGTCCGCGGGAGAGCATCTTGAGATGATTCAAGATGTCTGAGAGTTCAGATTGATGGGCTGTGGGAACACTGAGGAGTAAATAGACTGTGGGTGTGGATGTGGGTGTGAGAAGAATGTTCCAGTCAAGACAAAGACCTCCTCTGAAATATCGTTAGTTTTTGTTAGATTATCTTGAATATTCTTGGCGTCTTGAGCAGATTACTGCGCAACATTTCCTTATTCAGACAACATTCCTCACTCAGTACTGAATATCATATCCAATATTGCTATTTGTGGGTGTGGGTGTGGGTGTGGGTGTGGGTGTGGGTGTAAGAAGAGTGCTCCAATCAAACACATCCTCTCAAATCTTGCTAGTCTTTGTTAGACCATCTTGAATTCTTAATGTTTAGTACTTGTTTTTAAGTAACTTTTTTTTCTCCATCAATACTGAATATCATGGCCAATGTTATCATCACACAAATAGGAAAATAATAATGTGTCGGACATTGTTTCTTATTTTTGCGACTTTTTTTTTTTTTACTCGGCGTATATGCATGCAATTATGTTGTTTTGCTTGCCTGTTTACAACATTTGTCATATGTATCGATGAAACTAAATGAAACGACCCTGTCTTGTTCACTATGTTTAATGGTGTGTGTACGTCTGAGTGTTTGTCTTGCTGAGTTACCAAATGAAGCCTAACGGTCTTTAGTTGACGAGGGGGGCGGGAGGGCTTGTGATGTGTGTGAGTCTCGTGCCTAGCGCTATGACTGCTAGTCTTCTGTTCGGCTTCGGAAAAGACCCCGGCCACTAAGCCACTATTTTTTGAGTGGCGGCGTGGTCGTGTATAGACGTCTACCTGATTCCGAACTGACGGCAAGGCGATGGGTGCCGACGCAGAAGTCGCGGGTTCGATTCCCACCATATCACTTTCTTTCCTTCTTTCATTTATTTGTCTTTTTGAGCACTTTCCACTTTATCCTACTTGATTTCTATATGTATCGATGTTTGATTACTCATGTTATCATGTTTGGTTCCTGGGTTAAAAAAACAACAACAAAAACTGATATAGGAGTGCCAAACATCGTCACACAATCAAACTACAAACTTTTCTTTTTGCTTTGCTTCTTACGACGTTCGCGATGATTTCTCTTGTTTGTTAAGTGCGTTAGGTTTTGGCAGAAATGGGAAGAGGGAACTGCTAGATTTAAATCCAGTGAAAGAAAACATTATCAGAGTCGCTGCATAGTAAATTCCACACCTCCAATGAAAAGACATGTTTGCAGCTATCGAAATCAAAGGAGTATAAAATCTATCCTTCGGGTAGATTACGCAAAAAAGTAATAAGGGAACAGGATATTTCATCACACAAGTTAGGAAGGGAAAGCCCTGAATGTGCTTTAAACAAAAAAAAAAAGAAGTTATGGGCAGCTGTTCTCAATGGCCTCAGCTTTTACATTTTTACACACGTGGGATCTATACATACACACACACACACACACACACACACACACACACACACACACACACACACACACAAAAAGTGCTAACATGTTCACCCCTCTTTCCGACAGACACTTGTCATCTAACTTGGAATTACGGAAAAATCGTATAATGGATCAGAATATAAACACCACGCTAGAATCTCAGCATAATGGCAGCCCCAGACTATAGACTTGTCTTGGCCATCTCAAAATGGCCGGTATAAAGGTCTTAAGAAAAGATTTTACTAAAGATTATCGCTCAAAGAGGCTTTTGCTTTTAGACCTCCAAAACATCAAAACAACAGCGTCGAAAATTAATGGTTGAAATCCGTAGGAAACCATTTACCACTGTATCACGAGAAAGGCCAAAGACATTAATTATTTTTTTTTTCACATTTCTCAGGAACACGGAGAAACGTTTTGATGACAAAGTCAAAATAAAAAAAAAAATTAGCATTATCTTTGCAATTGCAGTTTCAGCAGGGAAATATTGAGACATTTTATGTTTCTAATTCGCGTTCGGAAACAATTCTGTCTTAAGACCTTTATATATGCGTTTGAGGACTTAAAACAGTAATATATATCCTGGCAGCGAATGTCAACACAGGTCTTGATCTCATAAACAACGTAATACCCTTATTAAAGAACGGCGTAAGTCTGATTTAGACAACTTTCGAAGCATACAGACACTTTCAGGATTCTTTCTATAATGTATTTTTCATTTCTTGCTGTTAAGCCAGGGAGAGAAAAAGAAAAAAAAAACCAACCCAAAAATCCGTAGACTCTTACTTATCCTTTCCATTCCGTGGAAGTCAGGGAGTGACAAAAGAAAAAAAACAACTAAAAATCCGTATAAAAATAGTAGCTTGGCCAGTATAGTGAAGTAATTAAGGGCAGATAGTGCAGTGGCAGGTAATCCGCCAAGAATTTAATGACCCTCTTTCACTCGCTGACCAGTGACGTGAAAATGGATCTCCACCGTCTAGCAGTTTTAACAGGCCACGTGAGGCGTGTAATGAGTTTGATTGACAGTTCTCTAATCGACCTTTTTTCACGGTATCTACGTGGTACTGAGTGCTGACTGATTTCTCTCATTGTCGCCAACCGTTTCGGTCGCAGGCGATTCGAAGATCTCAATTTGTGTCCATGAGTTTTAGTGAATAAGTGAATTTCACTCGGAAGGTTTTGAATTGATCCCGGAAGTTCAACGACCTTTGCTGATCTACCAAAAGAGTCAGCAGCCGGGGAGGAACAACGTCAACAACACCAACAACCAGTTACCACACACACATACAAATCATCAACAGCAAAATCAACAACATCAATACCAGTCACAACAACAACATTATCATTTAAAAAAAGCAGCAGCAGCAGCAGCGGCAACAACAACAACATTAATAACAACAAAGAGAACGATTAAGCGACAATATAATGACGACAATGCAACGTCAACAAGACAAACGTTATCTTGCAAGAGCATTGTAGAAAACATCGTTATTACCACCACCACCACTACCAACAATAACAACAGCATAATAGAAAACAAAACACCAGCAGCAACCATAGGGTTGAAAGGAGAACAACAACAACAGCATTTAGTACACCACTTCTCTCTCTCTCTCTCTGTGTGTCTCTGTTTCTCTCTCTCTCTCTCTCTCTCACACACACACACATACATACATACACAGAGAGAGAGACAGAGAGAGAGAGAGAGAGAGAGAGACAGAGAGAGAGAAAGAGAGAGAAAGAGAGAGAGAGAGAGAGANGAGAGAGAGAGAGAGAGAGAGAGAGAGAGAGAGAGAGAGAGAGAGAGAGAACACAGTCGACTCAGCTTATCGCAAGCCATGAAAAACATGCAAAAAAAAGTTGCACTGGAGACAAGGATATCCACATTCGGATTTCATGTCTATTATAAACTGGAACCCTGTCCTTCATAGCACACACCCACTTACACGCCCAAACCATACTGGTGTTCCTTTTTAATAGCAATCTGCTTAACATTAATATATCCTTCTGATAACCCTAAGAGCACTCTAAAGCTTGCTCTAAAGGTGAGTGTCTTAATATCAGGATTCCACTGTTTAATTTGTGTTCTGAAAAACGTTACATTTTAAGTAAATGGCACGATTATGCGAAGGACGATAAGGCAAAGTCGATTGTGATACGCTGATTTTGACAACTGACCTTTCGGCTCTGCCCACACGGCCAATACGGTGGATGTAATTCTGCTTCTCATCCGGAAGGGTCACGTTGATCACTGAAAAGGAGCAGACAATGGATAATCGTGAGCTGCAGGATTTAATGCATCAAGCTCTGTCTGGCTATAGGCAGTTGAGGATATTGTCAGAATGCTGACGGTCAGCCCAGCTGCATGCTCCCCAGGGAGTTGAGAGTGATCAGGCCTGCTGGGGTAATAAAACTGTGTAGTCCCTTGAGTGGGCATTACAGAGCTTGCGTTGCGCATTAACGATGGGATATCTTACCTTTCTATGAATTTCATGAACTCTGCATGTTGAACGCTAGAAAGGGTGCATTCAGCGTCTGTGCGCTGATGTAATTCTTACGGTGGTAAGAGCACCCGTTATTAATGCGCAAGCTCTCGTTTAGTATGGGTGTGAGACTTACGAACCGTCTTGTTATTATTATTCTTATTCTTCTCATTATTATTATTATTATTCTCATCATGCTCTGTGCACTCCCAGCTCTACGTTCCATGTTTCTTTCCCCTTTTCTTTGACTGGCCCGAGTATTGATGGAAGCTTTTGATCTCTGAGGTTACACAAGCCCACATGTATATAATGGCTTCGTAGCCTTTGCGTGGCTCCAGTTTCCCTATGGGCCTTTGATCTGCTAGGTTATGAAAACCTGCATGAATGTAGCAGCTTCCTAACCAAAGCTGTAATCGATACCAGCTGGTGCTTTGATGGCAAGTCAAGGTCATACGCTCTGCTGATCACTTTCAGAATGCGTGTGGATTCTGAGATGGCGATGAACTGGCGCTGATCTGAACTCTCCCTCCATTGTGTGTTCCAACCAGTGGGTCTTTGTTTCACGGTTGCATAATATTCTTCACACTGCGTTCAACGGTGAACACTACTAATGTATCTCAGAGGGGAGGGGGTGGGGTGGTCTCATGGCTACTGCAGTGGGTTAATTAACGAGAGGGTTATGCATATGGCCGTAGGAGTCAAACCCAGGGTCCATTAACTTGCAAGCCGAATATGTTACTACCTACACCCTTTAAGTATCGTGTGTCCATTTGCTATAACCCGAATCTCCCAAGGTGTATGCGGGTTAGTTTTACGATAGGAACCAGGTTGAGAAGAGGAAGCACCTTATGGAACGACCCTCTCTCTCTTCCGCTAATCTCGCTCCTGTCTCTAATCCTGATTTAAACCCTAACCCAAGAATACACTGACGGAGTCCAGGACTACATATTTTGTTTGGTCCCTGTAGCTTCGCGTAAAGACAAGCCATACACCCTGGGTTTGACTCCTATGGCCATATGCATAACCCTCTCGTTAATTAACGCACTTTAGCCAGTAGTCTTGTGATGTTGACAGAATTGACAATCTAGACGAATTTCAAAGCAATCCTTCCTCTGCTGCTCCTCCGTTTCCAAAAATAATCCAAAGACAATTGCTCCCGATTGACCATCGAGGAAAGATAATAATAAAGGAAAAGCGTCTGTCCTTACCGTACGTACCCAAGAATACACTGACGGAGTCCAGGACTACATATTTTGTTTGGTCCCTGTAGCTTCGCGTAAAGACAAGCCATACACCCTGGGTTTGACTCCTATGGCCATATGCATAACCCTCTCGTTAATTAACGCACTGCAGTAACCATGAGACACCCCCCGCTCCCCTTCTTCCTTAGCAAAGGAGGTATCAGTCTCCAGGCAAACCAAGGTGGCTGCCAGTAATACAGAGACATAAAAAAATGCACTGACTTGCGAGTGGTGTTTGGTATACTTGTGTCTTTGCCTCATTCAGTTGCATACATACCCCCACTGATTCTTGTCATATCCCCTTTCAAACACAAAGCCGTTGATAAGACGTTCCATTAACAAATGTGAAACCGTACATGGTTGCCACCATGTTTCCTAGCTTTCTCTTTAAACACGTTTCTAACAAACCTCTAGCAGGTAAGTACCCTTCTTCAGTGTGACCAGTGCGCCCCGAGCAAAAACGTACCCCTCACACCTTCTTTGCTATAGAGGACAGTCAAGACAACACAAGGACGGGGCCCTTTCGCGACGCCGCAAAAACCAAACTAACAAAGACTAGGAAATTACCAAATGGGCAAAATTTGAGGGGGGGGNGGGGGGGGAGGTGCGGCGATATTTTCAGCTCAATAACTTAAACACCAGATATTAGATTGTAACATACCCCAGATTGGGAATATGTACTTATGTACAAAACAATTAAACTCTAACAAACAACTAAGACAATACGNAACATTCCGCTTAATAACAACTTGTTTATAGATACCGACTATCTGACTCGTGACATAGATGCAACGTGAAAGTTACGATGACCTAGGGCTTAAAAATGCATTTCAATATCAATGAGAGATGCTACCACACTTTAGCCAGTAGTCTTGTGATGTTGACAGAATTGACAATCTAGACGAATTTCAAAGCAATCCTTCCTCTGCTGCTCCTCCGTTTCCAAAAATAATCCAAAGACAATTGCTCCCGATTGGCCATCGAGGAAAGATAATAATAAAGGAAAAGCGTCTGTCCTTACCGTACGGCAGACCGCTAATGTCTAGCCCTCGGGCAGCAACATCAGTGCAGATTAGATACTTGACTTCCCGTTTCTGCAAAGAGAAAACAGTGCGCATTTTGAGAGGCAATCAACAGGGGCAGATGTCTGTGGTGTCCAACAGGAACAATAACAATAATAAAAATAATAACAATAACAACATGTTTATTTAGCTCAGACAACAACTAGTTGTAAATGAGCAATACAATGTCAATGTTGTTAACAATCAATTGATGTGCTCACTCATCCAAACCACTCGTTCATCATTCCACGCTTGATCTCCACGTGCATGCGTTGCTCTAGCTGGTTGTGGACTGCCAGCGATCTAAGGCCCTTGACAGACGAGATGTCAAAAACGCAGCAGAAATTACTACGCAGTCTGGAGATACACTGTAGCAAATGGGTGCGGTCACACGAGCGACAGGCAGCAGTTTCAGTCCTGGCGTAGCAGATGTGTGTCGCCCACATTCTGGTACGCCGCGACACTCACCATGACCAAAGCCACCCTGACTCTCCGATCGTCCATGTTGAACTGAGCTGTAGCGTTAAATGTCGCCCGTCACAAAAGTGAGCGACACTTTCTGCGCAGAATTTACCGCGCGACAACTGTAGCTCGTCTGTCAAGGCACTAAATGTTATGCTGGTTTGTTGTTTTTTTGTTGTTTGTTGTTTTTTTGTTGTTTTTTTTTCCGGACAAATCATGAATAAGGACTGCTGGGTTGTAGTCGGGATGGGTTGTTGAAGAAAATGAAACCAACTACTACTCCACAAACTAAAAGTTGCAGTCTGACTGGACAAGGTTCATGCACTGACCCTTTAAGAATAGGAAATTTGTTGTTTAGTAACTGACTGATCAAGTTTCATTCAATGATCCATAAATAATAAGAAACTTGTTGTGTAGTAACTGATTGAACAAGTTTCATTCAATGGCCCATTAAGAATAAAAAAAAAATCGTTGCCTGGTAATTGAGTGGTCAACTTTCATTCAATGGGCCACCAAGTTTCATTCAATGGCCCTACAAGAATAAGACACATTTTGTCTAGTGACTGACTGGACAAGTTTCATGCACTTATTCATAAGCAAAAAAGAAACTTGTAGTCTAGTGACTGATTGGACAAATTTTTATTCAATGACCCACGAATAATAAGAAATGTGTTGCCAAGTAGCTGATTGAAGAAGTTTCATTTCAACAATAAGAAACCTATTGTCTAATAACTGACTGGACGAGTTTCATTCAAAGACCCAAAAACAATCAGGAACCCGGGATTCCAGCAGTACACTAAGCATGGCTTCCAAGTACATGAAGTTCCAGATCGTCTGGCCTTAAGCTTTAATGCTAATCCTCAGCACGCATAAGCCGCCCCCCTCCTCCTCCTCCAAGCACTCTTCAAAACCTTAACTTTAAAGCTTACTCTTGGTCCGAAACCCTTGATGTCCTCCCGTCTCATGTTGTTGTGGGTGAAATTTCAAACCACAAATCGATTACTTTCAGTGGCGATGTTTGAATTTTAAAACCGTTTTCACTTTTTTCCCATTGTCTCTCTTACAGATCCACTGTCAAACCGTGTCTGCTTTGCTTTCCTTTCTTTCTTTCTTTCTTTTTATCTTTCTTTCTTCGTTTCTTTCTTTCTTTCTTTCTGTTGTAGATTGCTGTATTATTATATATTATGTGTACTGTTTTTATAAGAACGTAATATCATTGAATAAAACGTATAACACTGCAATACATAATTAATCGCTTCAGGGCATATAAAGTTTGATTTCATCTGATTTAATCTTTATTTTCCTTTGTCTGTCTGATTGCCTGTGTACCTGTCTGTCTATTCGTTCTGGAACCTGACAAAAAAAACTTCTTGCATTCCATTTATTCCAATAATTTGAGGACCCACCCAAATCTTCCACGTGCCAAGCCGTCAGGTTCAACACTAAGCAGGCTTAACCACAAGGCTGCTTCCAGGTATATTTGACACCGCTTAATCGCAACGTTTTCCGATAACAGACTACTGTATTTTCTATCCGAAAGTCACTGTATAAACGCAGCCCTTTTCAATAACAGATTATTTTTTCCCCACCTGAAAGTCACTGGATAAATATTTCAAAAAAAAAAAAAAGTGTGGGGGTGGAGATGGGCAGCGTGGCCGCCGTGTGGCTTGTGGGTCATTCTCATGACCTGAAAGCTGTCAAGTCTGTGATTTGTAGGATTAGGCTCTGTGTCAGGCGGCTTACGTCGTGTCGTGGCCTTGGCCAGAGACTAACAGAAGGCCCCAAATAACACGCCCGCCATCCATTCGTCTCAAGGTTTTTGACCATGACAAAATACAACATGGCCCGAGTCCCATTCATCAGGGTTCTTACCACTGTCATCTTAAAAATCCAGGCCAGTTTTTATCGACCGGCTGAATCATTCCATCCTTATTGTCAGCCGAGATCCTGTGGTGCAGAGCAGTTAATTTTTTTTTTTTTGCCCCACGGCCGTTTATACATTTATGATGATTTTTATTTCGCTGGTGGGCGGTCCGGAAAGGTTATCCAAAAAAAAATAATACGCTGAGACGGGGCTAAGGGGTGCAGTACTTTTCCTCTTTGAGCTTAAAATAAACAGTGGAAAATAAACAGCCTACATATTATTGGCAAGGGGGCGGGCTGTAAATTCGAACGACGAAACATAAACCGAGAGGTGGAGGGGGGAGGAGAGGAGAGGGGGNGCGTGGGGGGGGGGCAGAATGAAATTTTGCATAGACCTCCATACTTGATTGGCCCACATGGAAATGAAACTGAAGCTAGATCGCTATTATCACACGGACTTGAGAAACAGCAGAAGGATAAGGGCATGTTCACTAGTTTTAAGGTGTTATCTTCGCAAGCCCATTTTTCTAAATTACATGTTTACTTCGTAGATGGTATCCAAGATGATATGCTATAGAAATACTCACATTCAGTAAAACGCTTTTAAGAAGTAATTAAAATAGCTGTGGGGTTTATTTGGATAATTACTTGGCATTTTTGGAAAGTTGTTTAGGATTCACATTTCCTTGAAATCGTCGCTTTAATTCAACGTTTAAGAGGCAGCACTGTGCCATACCAAAATGAAGATTTGTTTTCTTGAAGTTCAATACTTCACATTTCCGTTTTTTCAATGACACACTGCAACAGATCTGTGATAATTTCATGAAGTTTTCAGTTCATTAGATAACACCCCCCCCCCCCAAAAAAAAAAACAACAACAACAACAACAACAAAAACAACAAAACCAAAAACAAACAAACAACAACAAACCAACAGATCAAATTTCACTCGCATGCGATTATGAAGACCACTATTAACCTGGAATGAACCGGCTGTCTTTTGTTTCAATCTGATAATAATGATTAGTCTAGCTACCTAAAGATGCTTTTAAGAGAAATCCTTTGATCTAAGAACTGCGTTGCTCTTTTGATACCCATCCGCTCAGAGGTAAACAAACGGGTTTTTTTTTTTTTAATCCGTTCCATTTTCAGAGTAGCTCAGGGGTTTTGTCAAGCTTGTGTTTAGATAAGATTTTACTTGGAGCAAGGATAATATTATCAATACAAGAAGATCTGCCTCATTTTGTATCTATACTGAACTCTTGGCATCATGTGTAAAGAGCTGATTGTGGGCAGTCATTATTTGTTTTATTTTATATTTACTTGGAGATAATAAAAATACTGTTTTACAAAGAGAAAAAAAAAACCAAACTGCCTCACTTCAACTGTTCAAGCGTCGGCGAAAGGAGTTAAAAACCGACAGCTTCTGGAAAATACTACTCTCTTGAATGAGATAACAGCTCATCTTGTATTTCATAGCAACAGCAGCAAAATAAAGAACTCGTTGAAATGTGTAAAGGCAACATCTTGGTTGTCTGCGCGCCGACTGTACTAAAATTTGGAGTACATTTTACTTTTCGTCAGTTTATGTGGTAGGTTGTTGCCGCATGCCGCCACTTAGTATTTTGATTTTTTTTCCCTGAAAAACAACGTCTGTGTAAAGCCTGACTCTGCCTGCCCATTACTTTGCTGAAATATTCACTTTTGTCAGTGAAAATGAGCCCCATACCAAAACTTCTCGTTGCTCAGCCATGGCAACCTCATTCGTAGAATGGGTAATGAGTCTTAGTCTAGACTCCACAGAATTATTTCTGTCACTTTTATACACTCAGTACCTTTCCACTGAATGCACACGCTCAAAAATAGATTGTTGGTGTAGTTCTGTGCGGAAACTGAACTCTAAAGTCGAGGTTATTGCTCAGGATTTACGCAAACAACCAGGTAGTTGAGCGTTATCTCACCTCATCGCATGGTGATCTTTCCTTTCAGGCCATTCTAAAGGTATGAAGATGCCAATAGCACCTGGCATAAAAATATGCAATTTTAAATAGTCCCTATAACATCAGAAAATTGGCCATGGGGAGGGGGAAAGGAGTTGGATTTTAATTTCAAAGGCTTAGATAGGTGCAAACATATGTGTAGACTCAGAATAGGTGAGGTTTAGTCACTCAAGTATAAAATTTGTGATTGTTGCTAGGTGGGTAAGGTTACCCTGTTTACTGAGTGAAAAGGCCTAAAATATTAGGGTGTCTGCTTCACTGCCTAAGTTCTCAAAATCTAACTGGTTCAGGTGCATTTTTCTTTGTGTCAAAATTTGGAGGAAGAGCTAAACTACATATTTGGAAAGTATTTTGAAACGGCACCCCAGGATAAGTTAATGAGAGGTGTAAAACCTAACATAGCCAACAGTGAAAAATACATTGGCATCTTCATACCTAAAACATTCCGTTTCAGCCTGAGGCCTAAAGTGGCTTTTCATGGGGGTGGGTCAAACAATAAAACACAGCAAAAAACTTAACTTGTTATGGGCTATTAAAAGTAATGCATTTTTTTCTTTAGATCAGCTGCTTATCTCCATTACTGGTGAGTGGGAATAACCAACGAACATCAGGGCTGGAGTGACGGCAATGGACAGTACATAGTAAAATATAGCAAAAAGATTTGGTCGTGTGTAATCTTTATACCCCTGCTAGGCCTTAAGCTGGATTCTCGATGGAACTATAAATTTCACTGACAGAATCCGATAACTGCTTGCGTCATCACCAGGGGTCGGGCGACTTTGCTCACACGGCTAAACTGTATACCCGGGGGAACCAATGGTCGAGACTGTTGCTTAATAGTGATGGTAAAGGTTGCTAGTCTACATGACAGAGGGTCTCAGTTAAACGAGTTTTTGGGTTGTTTTTTTTTTGTAATTATGCATGCCCATGCCGTGCTTGACGGTATGAGGGCGGTCAACATTACCAAATGGCGGGACAGACACGACAGATTAGACAATATATCTTCATAAACAGTTAACTTACATACATAGCAAGCATTGGCTCGACCTAGTGTGTGCTGATTCCGCAACTCGTTCTTTCTTTCTTTCTTTCTTTCTTTCTTTCTTTCTTTCTTTCTTTCTTTCTTTCTCACATACAATCGGTCTATTTCTAAAAAGGATTACAAAATTTCTGAATGAAGAGTTTCGACCAGGCGGTATTTTTCAGACCCCATTAAATAAACCAACTGTCAAATTCATCATTTAATGTTTGTTATTATAAAAGAAATTCTAAAAGTACTTAAAGTTCACTTGATAAATATGCCACGCTTCTCAAAAAGTCCCCCCCCCCCTTCNCTTCCTTCCCCCTTCATCCCGACTTACACACCACAAAAAAAAAAATTTAAAAAAAAAAAATTCCACCGGTCCCTTCATGAAAATAACAAACGAGACTGTAACGATCACAGTACAAAATAATAATAATAACAACAACAAGAAAACAAAATATCAGAGTGAATTTATATAGCCTCCTGACTGGCCTCTATTATTTAGCCAAACAACTTTTTTTTTGTCTTTGAGCAATCTTGCTTTTCCGACTGTCTATGTGACTGAGCTGATGCCAGTGGCCGTTTGCGTAACCTATAGGTATGAAGATGCCAATAGCACCTGGCATAAAAATATGCAATTTTGAATAGTCACTATAAAATCAGAAAATTGGCCATGGGTAGGGGGGAAAGGGATTGGATTTTAATTTCAAAGGCTTAGATAGGTGCAAATATATGTGTAGACTCAGAATAGGTGAGGTTTAGTCACTCAAGTATAAAAATTGTGATTGTTGCTAGGTTTGTAAGGTTACCCTGCTTACTGAGTGAAAAGGCCTCAAATATTAGGGTATCTGCTTCACTGCCTAAGTTCTCAAAATCTAACTGGTTCAGGTGCATTTTTCTTTATGTGAAAATTTGGAGGAAGAGCTAAACAACATATTTGGAAAGTATTGTGAAACGGCACCCCAGGATAAGTTAGTGAGAGGTGTAAAACCTAATATAGCCAACAGTGAAAAATACATTGGCATCTTCATACCTAGAGGTTAATTAACGTGTTGCAATGACCATAGAAACTCCAAAAACATCATCAGTATCCACTATGGTCAACGCAATGCCAAGATCTTGAAAGCCGATGATGATCAGGAAGTGTGGTTTTTAAGATTTTTTTCTTAGCCATCATTGAATTTGCGAAATTAGTGCACTTTTCTATATTGCATAATCTTCTACAGCAAAGGCTGTTTAAACTGTCGAGTGTGTTGATCCCCTTTTTCTTGCCGTTAATCCTGAATTTGACACCTTGATACAGATTCTGATGCGTAGACAAGACTGCACTAGCAAAATCATCAAGGGAGATTATCTATCCCCAAGGCTACAGCGCGCCAGACGGCAACAGACGGTAACACGAGTCAGCGGGTGCACTCCGTCAGCAGTATTCAGCGATAAATTCCAGCGCTAAAAAAATGTATGGAGCTTACAAAACAAAACAGCGCTTTCATTACATGTTACTATATGGGAACAGGAATCCTCATCAATTTTTTTTGTTTTGTTTTTGTTTTATAGGCTGACCCCGGTCAAGGTAAAGACCGGTCTAATTCTCGATTAGGAACAGTCTTTAACACAAAAGCATTGACAAGGATTCCCTATTTCCTTCTTGGCAAAATTTGACTGTACTTAGCGACATCTCGACTCACCTTGAACTTTTCCAGGTTGGCTTTTCTTTCCTGAGGCTTCCGGTCACCGTGCAGACATACACAAGAGTACTTGTCTGGGGAAAAAAACAACATACACGTTCAGTTACAGTCATGTATTGTCTGTCTGTCCAGCTGATGAAACTATGCTTTAAGTCTGTCAGTTAGTCAGTCTATCTGTCTGGTCATCAAACAGATGCATGCACGAATACTTGTCTGTGGGGATAGGAATACACAAGTTAACTTCCAAAATAAAAGTCTGTCTGCCTGTCTGTCGTCTGTCTGTTTCTTTGTCTGTCTGTCCATCAGTCCGTCCGTCTGTCTGTCTGTCTACTTGCCTGTCTGTCTGTCTGTCTGGCTGGCTGTCTCTTTGACTGTCTGTCTAAGTCTGCCTGTCCTGCGTGTCTGTCTGGTCACCGTGCATACACAAACATATTACTTGTCCAACAAAAGCTGAAACCAACCGGTAACTAACAAGGACTCTCGATAGAGACTCTGTACTGGCCGCTCTCAATCACCCCCCTCTCCTTCAGTTCTCTCCTCATCTCCATGTGTGTCTCTCTCTTTTTCTCTCTCAGTCTCTCTCTCTCACGCTCGCTCTCTCCGTCCTCATCATCCTTACCCTCCTTATGGCCAGATCTAACGCGCCCATGACTGCCCGAAACATTGAGGAAAGAAACCAGAGCGAGTATACTGGCTGCACGGCCAGAATACACTTTACAGAATAATATGGCTGGGTTATATTATTTTCCAAAACGAAAAAAAAAATTTGTCAGAGTTATCTCCCCTATCCGACTGCCAGGTTTTTCATCGAAAGTTTTTGTACTAAAATTCACTTATACTGGTAATCTACTCTCTAGCTCAGTAGATAGTCAAAATCTGAAGATGGACTCAATTCCTCACACGAACCGGTCTAATCAGTAAGTTTCCCCTCTTCTCCCCCCCCCCCCCCCCCNACACACTTTTTTTGGTTTACAATGGCGAGAAGTCTGCTGCTGGGCTTTGATACATATGAAAATCTTGTGTGGGCTGTCGAGCAAAAACTCTCCATGGGGTAGTTGATTATCCTACCAAAAATAATATCCCTGTTCCTTCCCTTCCTCACCCCTCTAATAAAAAAAAAAAACAACGGTAAAACCCGAGCACCTACTGGCTTATTTGAAACATTTTTTTTTTCAAAATAAAATTCAAAGGTTTCGCCGCCGACCGTAGGTTTAAACAGTTATTCCTTTTAGTAAGAAGCTATGAACTATGAGGTGTCTTTTTATTATATCTTTGTCATATGACAACCCCAAGCCTGCGTCATTAGTACTTTAATTTTATACATGAATTTTAAGACAAGAACTGATATGCTTGAATTGAAAACAGACCAGATATTATAGAATTATGACTGATTTCCCAAAATGAAAAGTATGTGATAATGGTTAAGAAGACTTTTCCATTTCGCGTTCTTATGCCATTTTTATAGAGAAGAAAGGGTACAACTCTAACATACCTTACATCAAAACCATAATTTATGTAACTCCAATATTTTTTTATGATGTATAATGTGTCATTGTCCTCCTGTTCAAAGAGGCTTAATCTACAGGGAGATTTGCTTTTACATGAGTGAATTAATAAATATGAGCCTATCGTTGTTTTTTTTAACCTGAGTATTTACGTAAAGTCTTTTAAGGGGTCAGGGGAAAGAGGAAAATTTACCTTAATTAATGCATAAATTGGCTTGGAACGTTTCTATTTCTTTTGTAAGTTTAAACAATCATATTGGCACATGAAGCAAATACATACATTTTGTTTGTATCTCTTTTATGGATGCAAATAGACAAAAAACAACAACTTAGTTTCGTTTAACTTTCTTTGGGTTCCCCTTAGTGTCCCCTAGGGCAAGGAGCGCCATCCAAGAGAATGAGACAAGGTACAGCATACGTGACAATATTATGTTCATAATTAATAAGTCACCTGGAATAATGATACAGACCTGGTCTCTGTCAACACAACAGCTTTATTTATCTGCCACACCTTACGAGTATAACTAGCCTGCTTTCTGAAACACGCTTAAGACTGAGTAATCAGGGATTACCTCTTCAAATTCCATTGAGGACTGTAAGAGTTTCTCAGTAATAATAAACAGTTTCTCATTAATAATATATATATATATGTACATGTTGATATATTATATATTATGCTGATGGTCGTGACTTAAGAAACACTACGAAGTACAGCTGGTTAGGACATTAAACCGAACGGTGGTGCTTTCAACAAGACCACTTCAAAACTTCCTCTTTACGGTCAATGACTGACCAGTTCGTGTTGTTGCCTCATACCTAATAAACCCTGAGCAACTAATCATTGTTTACTGACAAAACAAAGAGGACAGTGTTTACGTCTGAGCATGTGAAGCAGTGTGATTTCGGTAGATCCGGGCATTTTGCAGAACCAGACATGGCGATTGACTAGAGATCCAGGGAACAGCAGGGATTATCATTTATATTAAGATCATAATTTCCTCATTTTTCGGTACCAAAGGGCTATTTTTACTGCATTGATCGGTGACCCCCTGTAGGTCAGTTTGTTCTGGAATACGACCACACTGGACTATCTCTAAGTGACCGTTCTGACGTCATTTTCCATATTTCTAGTCGCTTAACAGGAAAATAAATTCACATACACATAACAGTGGTCTTTCATGTTGTGTAATGTACCAAATTAAGGGTCAAAATGGTCAAATAGATCGTGAAAAACCTTTTCGAGATGACAAACGACAAAAAATAAGCCTCCAAAACAAACAAAAAAAAGGTTATAAATTAAAAGAAAATGTGATTGAAATTAGAAGATGAAATACTTGGACACTGAATATCGCAATTATGTAGAATATTGGCTCTTAATGATTCTGTGGCAAATTTTTATACTCGCAGTAATAAATGAATCTTAGATTTTATCAAAAATTTAAAAAAATTCACTAAAGTAAAAAAAAATCAGTCTGTGAGAAGTATAACTAGAGAACAGATGAAGGAGTGAACTGTATTGATTCGTGTGTGTGAGTGTGTGCGTGGGTGTGTGTTTGTGAGTGAGTATGTGTTCGTGTGTGTGGGTGTGTGTGTCTGTATGTAAATTAGCGTGCGTGCTTGTATGTATTGTGTACGTTTATGTGTGTGGATGCTGAATTACCTTGATGTTAACACATAATATTGTATTTATTCGAACTGGCTGAAGGCCTATAATAAACTTGAACTTGAACTTGATTAAACTAAATAACAAAGACCACACTGGATCATCTCTGAGTGACCGTTGTGATGTCATGTACACTATGACAACCAGCTTAACAGAATATAGGAGGATGTGAAAAGCGTCTCTCGAAGTTAGTCCAAACCGTATGCTGCTGCTTCTACGTATATGAAATTTACAAAAAAAAAATTTTTTAAAATCTACACATCACAGAGTATGACCCAAACAAAACAACCAACCATTTAATATTTTATTTTAAAAAAAAATATTTTAAAAAATTCAACTGATGGCTGGTCGGAGTTAAATTTTAATCAACTTTTATAAACAGCAACGCAAGAGCGCTCTTATATCTACTTTTATCCAGAATGTGATGGAAAATTCGAAATCTTTGGCATAGAACGCATATGAGTTGAGCCAAATTTTACCGGGTTATTTTGACTGGTGCTAAGTAAGTTCCGACACAGTAGATTGAATGCTTATTTGGAAGTGAATATGTTCATTTGTAATGCACTAATTTCAAGAGTTTAGAGATAAGGTAAATAATAATGAACTGAATGAAAAAATGAATAAATGCAAATGAAAATAAATGAAAGAAAAGGAAAGAAACAGAAAAATTAAAAAAAAAAAAAGGTAATACTTCACTATGAAAAAAAACCAAAATAAAATACATTGTATTAATAAAAGATGAATAAGTGAATAAGTAGAAGAATAAATAGATAAATTTTAGATTTAAATATTCTGATTATAATCTGGTTGAAAAACCAAATACATAAGTGAGGTTATCACTGAATGCTATTTATATATTACACGGCATTCAACAGTGGAACTTTGCTTTGCCAAAAGATATCTTTTAGAAAAATGATGCACTTCGACTGCTTTTCCAGTAAATTTAGATTTGGCACTTATCGTGGTGCTGCATCTAACCGAGGATTTTACCTCATTTATGAAATACGGCAGTTATGAAAGCAAAGTAGTTTTTTGTTTGATCTATAAAATTTGTATTTTTGCATTTAAAGATGTGTTACACCTAAGCGATTATTTGACCTATTCTTTCGAGAACGTCAATTTATGAAAATGAAGCACTGTTTCTGCTCCTCTTGTAGCTCTCGATTTTGGAGTTTGTCCGGGAAAACTTGTTTCCAAACCTCATTTTGATCTCATTTGTGGAGAACGGCAACATGAAAGATATAATAGGAGTTTCATCGACCACTATAATCATCCAGGAAAACGCCGGCCTTATTGATAAAAGGCCTCATTTGAGACAGCAAAGATAAAGAGTTTTAGAATCACCATCATCAGATCCATGCCATGTGTCACAACCGGTCAATTTCTCCATGCCAGTGGTTCCCACTGACACTTGTATAACAAGATAATTCTATCCGTTCCAGTTACCTCTTTTTATCTCATTGTCTCTCTCTATTCTGTCCATTCGACTTACCTCACCTTATTTCTTTGTGTCTCTCTATTCTGTCCATTCGACTTACCTCACCTTCTCTTTTTGTCTCTCTCTATTCTGTCCATTCGACTTGCCTCACCTTCTCTCTTTGTTTCTCTCTATTCTGTCCATTCGACTTACCTCACCTTATCTCTTTGTCTCTCTCTATTCTGTCTATTCGACTTACCTAACCTGATCTCTCTGTCTCTCTCTCTTCTGTCCATTCGACTTACGTCACCTCTTTGTCTCTCTCTCTTCTGTCCATTCGACTTACCTCACCTTATCTCTTTGTCTCTATTCTGTCTATTCGACTTATCTCACCATATCTCTTTGTCACTCTCTCTATTCTGTCAATTCGACTTACCTCACCTTATATCTTTGTCTCTCTCTATTCTGTCCATTCCACTTACCTCACCTTATCTCTTTGTCTCTCTCTATTCTGTCCATTCGACTTACCTCACCTTCTCTCTTTGTCTCTATTCTGTCCATTCGACTTACCTCACCTTCTCTCTTTATCTCTCTCTATTCTGTCCACACGACTTAACTCACCTTATCTCTTTGTCTCTCTATTCTGTCCATTCGACTTGCCTCACCGTATCTCTTTGTCTCTCTCTATTCTGTCCATTCGACTTACCTCCCCTTATCTCTTTGTCTCTCTCTTTTTTGTTCATTCCTCACCTTCTCTCTTTGTCTCTCTCTATTCTGTCCATTCGACTTACCTCACCTTCTCTCTTTGTCTCTCTCTATTCTGTCCACACGACTTAACTCACCTTATCTCTTTGTCTCTCTATTCTGCCCATTCGACTTACCTCACCGTATCTCTTTGTCTCTCTCTATTCTGTCCATTCGACTTACCTCCCCTTATCTCTTTGTCTCTCTCTTTTCTGTTCATTCCTCACCTTCTCTCTTTGTCTCTCTCTATTCTGTCCATTCGACTTACTTCACCTTCTCTCTTTGTCTCTCTCTCTTCTGTCCATTCGACTTACCTCACCTTATCTCTTTGTCACTATTCTGTCCATTCGACTTACCTCCCATTATCTCTTTGTCACTATTCTGTCCATTCGACTTACATCACCTTATCTCTTTGTTTCTCTCTATTCTCTCCATTCCAGTCCCTCCACGTGCTTTTTGTCTCCCTCTCTCTTTCTCTTAAACTTCTTTCACCTCATTGTCTCTCTCTTTTTCTCTTCTCCGGCCTCGCTCTCCGCGTAAGAGTTTTCTTTCTAATGTTAGCTTGATCTAATGGACCTCTCTCATTATCTTACGCATGCATGGTCATCCAGGCATCGCAAGTCACAACTCTAACAAACACTACTTCCGACTGTCACTTTCATACCATCAGAGGAATATGATTGGCTGGTGATAATAATATATGATCTATTACATTGGTTCTTACTGACTGATACATCTTTCGCTTTCGGGAGCGAGATTTAATGATGCCACCACACTACTGTTAATTTTACATTCTGCTTAAATCGGACGTGAGTTTTGTTGGAATTGACGAATTAAGAACTGTCTATTTCTCAACATCAGTATCATCAGAAAGTTCTTGTATTTTTCCTAACCACATCGTCAGCTGTCTTGGATCTTCTGTTTTGTCTTCCTCTATATTCTCCTTCCTTCGAGCTTTCAAGTTCTTGGAAGATGTGCTAGATCGTCCTTAATTAGGTGTAGTACAAGGTGGAAACGGAGCACTTAGTAACAGAAGTAAGGAGTGAGCAGACGCAAACAGATGCTCACACAAGGTAGGATAAAGGGGGAAGTGCTCAAGAAGACAAATGCAGAGAGAAAATGGAAGAAGGAAAGAAAGTGATGTAGTGGAAATCGAACCCGCAACCTCTGCGTCGGCACCCATCGCCTTGCCGTCAGTTTGGAATCAGGTAGACGTCTATACACGACCACTCCTGGCGTCGCGGGTTCGATTCCCACCATATCACTTTCTTTCCTTCTTCCATTTTCTCTCTGCATTTGTCTTCTTGAGCACTTCCCCCTTTATCCTACCTTGTGTGAGCATCTGCTTGCGTCTGCTCACTCCTTACTTCCGTCCTTAATTAGTTAACTCCAGTGAAACTCATTTCTGGTTAAAACAGAATAGTAATGAAATGAAGCCATCAGATCTTGCGTTCGAAGTAAAAGACGATTCGGCCAATAAAAGCCAAGGTAATAAATCGTATTAGTCAATCATATTCCACTGACAATGGAAACGTGAAAAGCGGAAGTAATGATGGCTGGAGTTGTGATCTACGAGATTCAGATGGCCATGCATGCATAATATTTGAGAGTGATTCATGTTCCAGACGACTACGTCCAAAACTAAAATGCCCAGACATTTCTCCTTAACTGTTTTCTGTTTTTTTTTTGTCACCGATGAAGTTGTTTCTCATTGTTTGCTGGTGGAGTAAAGAGAAGAACTAAAACTCCAAACTAGCAAGAAGAAACAAGAACCAAAAAAAAAATCCACTTTGTCATCCACGAGGAAAACAAAACAAAACCTGATTTTTTTTTGTGTGTGTTTTTTTTTTCAAATAAGGAAAACGGACTCATCATTAGGAGCGGTTTTTGTTAGTATTGCTTCTGAGTATCGATACTGCGATACTTAGGAATTTCATTTTAGAGGAGGACACGCACATCAAAACTAATTTTCCGTTTTAATACTTTTTTTTTCTCTAAAACGTATCTACGGTGCCCACCGAGTCAGTTTTGCGAAGAAAGAGCATCGTTCTGATACCGTGCTCATAATATGTAATATGACGCAATAAAGAGAGCTAGAGTTACCGGGTTTGGCCCTTGCGTCCAGAATCATTCCTTTTCCCCGATCAGCAGGGGCCTGTGGCAAAAACGATGACGTCACTTAAGTTCCAGCAGCTACAGACACCTCTACCTGACAATGTATTATTCAATGTTTAGTTAAGATTCTTGTCATCCAAATTCAAACGTAAAGTGTAAGCCAGAAAGAGTATTCTGCGTTTTTATGGCCTCAGCATGATTTTGTTTGGCATATCTACTGTTCACAGAGGAATTAAAACATTCATACCAACATGCTATCACCCGTCCCAAGAGCACTGGCTAGACAGCTTGGCTATGTGGTAAGAACGTATCTGACGTAAGCTTATGGCCGCCACGCGCACAGTGGTTGTAACAATTCGGACTTTGGATAATGTAACCCTGTGGGTTGTCTAGGGCCGGCAGAGGCGTTATATCATTATGACAGACACTTGAAAGACTGTTTTATTGGAATAATAGGGTATCGTATGATTTAATATGGTCTGTAGGACGATGCAGTCTTCCTTTAGAGATAGCAAGGGTATCGGACGTATAAGAGATATCGAAGTATAATAAGTGTCGAAACAAATTTCGATCTTATTCCGATCCTCCTTTCCAAACTAACTGCTCGTCTCCTCAACCAAACCTCAGCAGTATAAAAAAAATCGAACATACCGCGGGAGTATCAGAAGTATCGAAATGCGAAATGCCGACCTGGCACTAGGTATCAGACTCGAAACAGACTCGATAATTTTGATACTCAGAGCTTAAGGGCTGAGTACAGCAGTACTCAAACATTCAGATATCTGCCCTGCATCACTGACTCCTAACATCTATGAAAACAACAAGACAAAGGCTGAATGTCCCAGAAGTATTATAAAATATAAATGGAGAACAGCAGGGAGAAGTTCAGAAGAAAATAATGACAAAGAAAGAGGATGAAAAGAAGGATGCTTACAGTGCTCACGTTCCCGTATGACATGTAGTAATCTGACATTAATTACTGTAAACCTTTCATCTCTAATGTCCCAATAATTGATGCTCACGCTGACGACCTAAAAAAACATGGCTTGATGAAAGGACCACTGTCGCGGGTCCAGGCACCGTGAACAGCTCTCACCAGGTCCTGTGATTACTGCTTTCTCCTCTATCCTGCTTACAGCGATGGTGTCTTCCTGATCTGACTAGTGTCTTCCCAACCAGAAGTAGGATAATATCTTAATGAGGTATTTTCAGACGGGTCAGTTACACCACGTGATCTAGGGATTGCTGGGATATTTTGATAAATGACGAGTAGTCATACATGAGCAGAGCATGTAAACAAACCAACGTGTGAGCAAGATTTCCTAGGTCACGTGATGGAGCTGAATATACCTAATTTGACCAACTATCGCTGTCAAGACTCCCACGCACATACCTACTTCGATGTTGCTCAGCAAGTTCCTTCTAGATATGACGTACACGAAGGTCAAAGATGTAGTTGGCAGTAAATACATTTTAATTAATAACTCTGACTTCATTTCATCAAAGATAAACCCCGACGTTAATAAAATGTACAATTTGTTTAAGGGGAGAGACTTAACGTGGTGTGCAACTTATCGCCAAAAGTGCAGTGGATTCCTATGCATACTTGCACACCAAAGTGCCGAGTGAGGTGGGTGAAAGGTGGTGTCAAACAACTGATGCCATCGCTAATGACACTTGCTCTAAGATCACTATCACTGAGGGAGAAGAATGCACCATTCAGCACTTTGGTGTGTAATTTTGCATAGAAATCCAGTGCCCCCATCGGCATAACTTGCACACCACATCATGAAAAGGGTAGTGCCTCCCCTTAATTTAGACTGTCCCCGTATAAAACAAAACCTTGCAAAATGTGTCATAGTCATACTCTCTGCAAAAGAAGAGGTCGAAGACATTCAAGCAGATGCTCATATGTGTTGGGGCAGCAAGAGAATGCGCTTGAATGAGAAACAAAATGCACAGGTTGAAGAAAGAAAGAAAGAAAGAAAGAAAGAAAGAAAGAAAGAAAGAAAGAAAGAAAGAAAGACAGAAAGTAAGACATAGTGCAATATTTGAAGGTTTAAAACCCGGACAGCATCTAGAAACCGCATCAACGATCCATGTGGAATTTAGAATCCCGCGCGTGACGGATCTCAAAAGGTGTGGAATTCGTCACACCCCAATCTCTCAAATATTCTTCGCTTCCTTCCCTCCCCCACCTCCCTTTCAACCGACATTCTGAGCTACTGGTCTCACAAGAAGCAAAACTAGAGAACCGGAAATTGCGCGCTTCCGCGAAGTTTCCCTTTGCTCTTTCGTGACACGCAAACTTCGGCTTGTTTAACAAAACAGATAAAATGTCGACTTCCTGATGGTCTTTAGTTATTCTGCTATCAGTAGTCCACATTTCAGTTCTATAAGGACCAACTTCATTGTAGTAACTAATTCATTATCTATATTAATAAAACGCTTTAGCCAAATTTGTGTCATAGATTTCTTGAGAACTACGTAACATAAAAACTCGGGGTTTTCACCTAAATTCGTAGAAAAATACACAAAAAGTAACTATACACATCAATCCTCTTTATTTCTTTTACCCTTTAAAAAAAAAAGAATGTGTATAGCAACGAAATACAATCTCCGATAGATCTTTTCAGTCCGCCCGATTCGCCAATCGTCCAACTTTTTCACGGAGTCTAATGCATTCGTCTATGGTGCCTTTCGATGCGCTAGGTATTCTTTCGCCGCTGGTGCGTTGCCTGTCTGCCCATTTGTGAGTAACAAAACAGATAAAATGTCGAATTCCTGATGGTCTTTAGTTATTCTGCTATCAGTAGTCCACATTTCAGGTCTGAAACGACCAACTTCATTGTAGTAACTAATTCATTATACTTCATACCTCCCCTCCCACCTTCAGCCTTCTATCAGAGTATCATCGCACCATTTCCACAAATGCTTCATCATCAAAAAATCGTCTTCAATTAGCTCCTCGATGTTGCTCAGCAAGTTCCTTCTAGATATGACGTACACGAAGGTTAAAGATGTAGTTGGCAGTAAATACATTTTAATTAATAACTCTGACTTCATTTCATCAAAGATAAACCCCAACGTTAATAAAATGTACAATTTGTTTAAGGGGAGACACTTAACGTGGTGCGCAACTTATCGCCAAAAGTGCAGTGGATTCCTATGCATACTTGCACACCAAAGTGCTGAGTGAGGTTCTAGAATATTACTGCAAGACCAGCGCAGGCTACAGTTCGTCGCCAGCAAATAATACTGTCGTAAGTTGTTATACGACTTTAAGGACTTACGACACTATTATTTCTGGGCGACGAGTTATAACCCTACATCCACTCCAGTCCACTCCAGTAAGCAGCGATACTTTTAGTACGAATCCTAATGGAGCTGAGAAAGTAACTGAGTGATCTAGTTTGCTGGGAAAATAATAATGTGACATGGGGCAAAAAAATACTTGCATACATGACTTCTAAACTCATTATTATATTTTATTCTCAAGAAGTGGCGTATCGATAGCTCTAACAGTTTCAGGGATAATATTACATATTTAATGACTGGGTGTATGTTATCAAATCTAAATCTCACTGTAATTTTAAAACGCTCTCCTGAAAACTAGCAACTCTCACATACGCCCCTTCGTGAGATGGGCGACGGTATGCACTGCTAAATAATTCAAAACGTATGGCACAACGCGAAAGTTTTCATTTTTCGTCTTGCGTAACATTCAGTTTCGGGCGTATACCGTCTTTTCCCACAGCTGATTAGTTTGTTCAAAATACTACCTTCAAAAACAGACTGTCATCTGACCTATCGGATGTCCTACATATCCAGCAGTGAACTAGACGTCATCAGTGTCTATGCACGCAATGATATTTCTGCCCTTGAACTTCAAACAAAGGCCATTCTCGCGATGCAGGGGCTGAAAAAGATTAAAGGGTTAAAACCTGACGAAGAAACTGATCACCTCTGATAGCCAGGGCTAATCTTTATTGTACTCTATTGCGTCCCCACCTTTGGCGGGCAGAGTGCTTTTTATTTTTTTTTTGAGGGGGGTGGGGTGGAGAGGAAGCGAAGGGGTGAGGGGTANGAGGCAATTTATAGGAATCATTCCGTCTAGGAGAAAAGTTAATCAAAGAAAAAAAATATCTTAAGTAATGTAAGTTTAGCTTCAATGAGTATCAAACTGTGCCGCAACCCAGCGATTCTTGGGCACTCTTCACACTTAGTGGGGTTCCAAATCTGAGGAACTGCAAGGCATTACGGACGGAACAGCCAGTCTGTACTTTATATCTTGTTAAATCCGGCTCAGAATCAGCTCAGAGTTCAGGCTATTGACCTAATCTTCTGTTTCCTATCGCCGTTAAATTAACTTTTATTCTTGATGACCTTTTCGAAATAACACTGTTGAGTCACACCTGACCTTTGTTTTCTCTTTACTAAAACCTTTTGATCTTTATCACTAGTTTACACGATAATAGAGACCTTGTGCAATAACGTTGGGATCTCTTGCCATCGCCAGAATTACATTAACTCTGCACGCTGAACGCCTCTAACGGTGCAATCTGCTCCAATGAACTAATGTTATTTTTATATACTGTAGTAAGAGATTCCGTCGTTACCGCGCAAACTCTCAGTTGCTTTTCCTACGGAAGACAAAATCTCTCTGACATGCTTAGCATTTTCAGAATTAAACCAGATTGAAAAAAAAAAATTAAAAAAAAAAAGCATTCCACTTTTCAGTTATGACTTGGATCTCTCAAAAGTGATACAAAACTAGTGAATTAACTCGATTTTAGCCAAAAGTTGACATACTAGGTTTTATCAGATGACTGGAGAATTGCGGTGGTCCATGAATCTTACTAGAATACCTCCACAGTAAGCCAAGCAGAGTTAATCAGTGAGATGAGCTGGAAACAAATATAATGATAAGGTTAGAAACCAAGGTCCGACTTATGTCAAAGGAAAGCATAATATAAAGAAAGAACAGTAACTTCTGCGTATTTTTATATTTTTTTCCGGAGGAGTATTGAGTTCCAGGCGGTTAAATAATGCATCCTTTCACATCAGATGAAGACATTTGTAAACAAAACAATAGCAACAAAATATTGACAACAACATGCACACCCACATCTGGCAGTTTGACAACTTGATTTAACTTTTTTTTTTGTCCCGAGGTGGGAAGGAAATAAAGGGTAAAACAGAAAATGTCAATGAAACACCAACCAATCAAGATAAATCCCCCCTCCTCTCTTACTGTCTCTATTTTTCCCGATGATTCTCATATTTTTGGAAGGATGTGGGAAGTTTAATGAAGGATCGCCTCGAGAAATGGCGCATTACGACGCAGGGGGAGGAAGACCGCCGGAGATGGGAAAGAGGTTATCGGCCTTTTTTTCGCAATGTTGGAAAATGTTGTTTGAAAGACGTCTCACGAACGTTTTTATTGCCGTATCTCGCCGGCGGCAAGGCGTGTTTCTATGACACCATGCTGTTCCTGATGAACCGAAATGGCGTCCAAAACTGGCCGAAGGGCGTTGTTGACATTTCATTTCCTATGGTAGCTACAGAAAAGAATAAACCAAAACAAAACAAAAACCCTTGAATGTTACCAACTGTCGCCAGATGGGCTGGAGACAAGTGGGAAGGAAATTTATCCATTGAAATGTAAGAGAAACTAGGTCACACTTATACAGTTAAGTCCGCTTAATCACAACTCGAAGGGAGAAAAGGGAAAATTGTGCCAGAAAGAAGGTGTCACTGTCCTGTGACATTTGTAAAGAAATACATCTAGATATTATAATAGTGTGGAGCGCGTGAGCGGGCATTAGCCTGGCTACGAGGCCTATAAACCGCATGATGATGATGATGATAATAATATTATTGTT
The DNA here is from genome assembly GCA_033807755.1 of Ellobium chinense. Classification (NCBI taxonomy): domain Eukaryota; kingdom Metazoa; phylum Mollusca; class Gastropoda; order Ellobiida; family Ellobiidae; genus Ellobium; species Ellobium chinense. Next base: position 807,945 of record JAWQUT010000212.1, read on the forward strand.
ATTATTATATTTTGTTGCGTCGAAAATGTTTAGATTAGGCGGAAGCTGCGGTTATCTGGAATGCCACCTAGCGGAGCAGATTGTAGTTTTGTGGGCTACATTCTCTGAGTGACGAGGTCAATACAAGGCCATGGAACCGGCGTCACAGCATTCGGAGCATTCCCAGACCATACTCTGCTTTGCTCTTCTCTTGAAAACCCAGTGAGTGTCTCCATGCTGACTGCTCCAATGAAGACTAGCATGGGCTGCATTTCTTAAGTTCATGCAATTTGATACTAAAGGGCACGCCATACCCCGTCCTTGGCCAAGGAAGTATCAGTCTAAAGGCAAGCCAAGGTAGCTTCGAGTAATGCGGAAGACAGAGAAAATAATGCACTGACTTACTAGCTGTATTTGCTACACATCTTTATCTCATTTATAAACATACACGCCACCGTTAATTCTTGCCAAATCCACCTCTGACATCATAAGGCTATTGATAAGACGCTAACAAATTTATAAACGTAGATGGTTGGCGCCATGTTGCCGACCTTTCTCTTCTGGTGCAGTAATGGCCACCAACGCCACACTTCTAACAAACGTTTGGCACACCGAGGATAAACGTATCGATGTTTATAATCTTTCTTTTCCTGCCTTCGCTTGCTGACTTCCTTCTAATTCCTTTCTTGAAAATGTTTCTCAGGCTACCAGTGCGCTCTTCTTCCCTATATCGAGACTTTCCCATCAGCCGGAATATTTTCTTCCTCTCCAGTGGAAGCTGTGAACCAAGGCCACGTCGCTGACTAGTTACGGCGTTCCACGTTGGACTCAAAATCTGCAGGTCGTGGGTTCGATTCCAGACCTCAGTCATCTTATGAGTACCTTAGGAAAGCCTATGATTCACATTTTCTTCAGCCCACCAATCTGGAAAATGAGTTCATAGCTACAGGCAGAACAAGATATTTTCAGAATTCTGGTGATCAGCGTCTTGTTAGGCAGGTACACGGTATGCTCACGAGGTGCTGAGAGCGTCTTAGAGTGATTAGGTCTGCACCGGTTATAATAGTGTGAAGTCGCATGAGCGGACATCAGTCTTTATTTGAGGCTTCATACACACCACATTTAATTCTTGCCAAATCCACCTCCGACATCATAAGGCTATTGCTAAGACGCTCCGCTGACAAATTTACAACCGTAGATGGTTGGCGCCATGTTGCCGACCTTTCTCTTCCGGTGCAGTAATGGCCACCAACGCCACACTTCTAACAAACGTTTAAAAATGAGAAAAAAACCCCTGTTTTTTTAATTATTGTTGGTATCCAGTCAAGGAATTTATGCAATTTTCGATGTAAAATGGTTAAAACCTCCAACAAATGTGTTTTCAAGTGTTTTGGACTCTTCAGGATGTTATTTATGACAACGAGAATATCACAGAAAATTCGTCTTCCAAGGACAAGGTGAAGTGGCGGTGATTTCCTTACAAAAAAAGCTTTTCCAGCATGAAAATCGGCTGTAACATCTTTATCAATTGCTGTAAACAAATACTTTTATGTCCACACTGGGATTTTCAGATTCGAGAACGTCACTAGTAGGCGGTAAATTACTNTCAGCCAATTAGAAGTCTGTAGCCTGAACCAAGGCCACGTCGCGTTCTACGTTGGGACTCAAAATCTGCAGGTCGTGAGTTCGATCCCAGACCTCAGTCATCTTATGAGTACCTTAGGAAAGCGTATCATTCACATTTTCTTCAGTCCACCAATCTAGAAAATGAGTTCATAGCTATAGGCAGAACAAGATATTTTCAGAATTCTGGTGATCAGCGTCGTGTAAGGTAGCTACACGGTATGCTCACGGTGTGCTGAGAAAGTCTTAGAGTGATTAGGTCTGCACCGGTTATAATAGTGTGAAGTCGCATGAGCGGACATCAGCCTTTATTTGATGCTTATAAACCTGTTGTTTTTTTTAATTACTGTTGGTATCCAGTCAAGGAATTTATGCAATTTTCGATGTAAAATTTTAATGGTTAAAACCTCCAACAAATGTGTTTTCAAGTGTTTTTGACTCTTCAGGATGTTATTTATGACAACGAGAATATCACAGAAAATTCGTCTTCCAAGGACAAGGTGAAGTGGCGTGATTTCCTTACAAAAAAAGCTTTTCCAGCATGAAAATCGGCTGTAACATCTTTATCAATTGCTGTAAACAAATACTTTTATGTCCACACTGGGATTTTCAGATTCGAGAACGTCACTAGTAGGCGGTAAATTACTGTCATGAAATCCCTAATATAAAAATGGCGTAAATGATGGGTTTTCTCATTTAGTTCCATTTTCAGGCTGCTGTCAGTCTGTCTGCTCTTTCATAAATAAGTCGAAGAAAGGATGAGAGAAAGAGGAACGGAAATGAGCATGTGTTAAGATAAGATAAGATAAGATAAGATAAGATAAGATACGATAAGATAAACTGTATTAATCCTTCCGGAAATTTGTCTTGAACAAGTGCACAAAGACAATATTCAAACAATACATCAACAGTGAACTCTGGTAGGCTATAAAACTAACATACAATGTCATACTGACTCATAATACGCAAACATAACACACATACATACACACCGCACACATACTCACGCATACACACATCCGTACACACACACACACATACACATAACTGTTGAAGTCTGATGGACGTGACAGAGTGAAAGAAGAAAATACGTAGATCCTGGCTGAAAAGGTCAGAAAATGTAAAACTCCGACATTTTGCAAAACTTAATATCACATTCTTCCCTTGACCTAATTGAACCTGGGATAAAAGGAAAGTGTGTCAGCTCTTAAGCTGCGAAAGAATCCTCATCTGAATACAAACTAGTAAAGCTAATTTTAAAAAACGCATTTAAAACGCCCCACTGGGAAGGATGCTTTAACAGAGGAACTAATACAGCTACTGAAGTAAAACTTCACATCTTTCCGCTAGACATAATAGGGAATTTGCGCATCGACACTGGGATCTGTTACCATCGTAACAATTACTTTAACTCTGCATGTAGAATGATACTAAGTGTGCATTCAGCATCGATGAATTAACGTAATTTTTAGGATGTAAGACATCCCATCGATAATGCGCAAGCTCTCGAATAACTGTCTACAAAGATCAGACAAATTTTCAACTTAAGGATATGATTTACTGGGTATTACAACTTACCACCGTTTAACGAAAATTCAGTAGGTGATGTGACCACTTCATACTCTGTTTATATACGTGGGGCTTTTTCATACCAGTTGGTACATCCACTTTCGAAAGAAACATTAGCACAGGTTGGATATTAAAAAAAAGGATGACAATGCAAAAGGATAAAAAAAAACAAAATGAAACGATTTTTAAGTATTCAGGCAATAGACGTTAACCAGCTCTATTCGCTTTATTATGATGTTTGATGTTAACGTTCAGGGGCGGCGGCAGCCAGTGGCAAAAATTTCAGGCGCCATAATTAAGATCCGGGTGTCTTTTCAAAATTGAAGTTGCTTTATCTTTTTTTTTATTTGATCCTTTATTATAATGTGAGATTTTTTTGGAACTGATCTTCGGTTTTCTAAAAAGTTTCTCCATTCTGCATTTCTGTTTGGATCGGAAACTCTCTCACTCGGAGAGTGAAGCAACAGCGGAATTACAGAAAGTGGAGATACTCCCGTCTAGTAAGTGTTTCGGTCCCTCGATTACCTGATGCTCTATACGGGTACACCGCTATATCCTTTACAATATGACTTACAGGAAACTCGTCACATTCCACATGAGCGACATCTGGAGAAAACGGGATTATGCGCAGCTTGTTTATTGGCAAACAGAGATCTGATTCCTCAAAGAACTTTTGTTATGCATGCCATGTTCTTACGACGAATCTGAGCGAATTCTGACCTGAGCTAAGACTGGTGTCTGAGGGAATTCTGACCTGAGTTAAGACTGGTATCTGAGGGAATTATGACATGAGCTAAGACTGGTGTCTAAGCGAATTTTGACCCGAGCTAAGACTAATATCTGAGCGAATTCTAACCTGAGCTAAGACTAGCGTCTCAGGGAATTCTTACCTGAGCTAAAACTGGCGTCTGAGCAGATTCTGATATAGGCTAAGACTGGTGTCCGAAGGAATTCTGACCTGAGCTAAAACTGGTTGAGCAAATTCTGATCTGAGCTAAGACTAGCGTCTGAAAGAGTTTGACCTGAGATAAGACTGAGCGAATTTTGACCTGAGCTAAGACTGGTGTCTGACAGAATTTTGACCTGAGCTTAGACTGGTGTCTGACAGAATTTTGACCTGATCTTAGACTCTGGAAAGACTTAATTTTGTGTCTCACAAGGCAATTCACTATCCGCTTTAATGTGGCCATATCTGTTTGGGCTTTCAGACATACAGGAATGGAACTCATTCAAGGCCTTTCCCAAAAAAAAAAAAAAATACAGTGTGAGTCAGCGCCCGACCACTGAATCCATTAACCAGTGCATAACAGGCTTCTATGTAAAATATTGAAATGACTTAGCGCAGCAAGCAGGAAGAACTTCACCAAATTGTTCTTGATCCGATTTACTGTCCATCTATTCTTACTTCCCGACGTGTTTTTTCATACCATTTTGAACGAAAATCTCTAAACGGGGACTTCCGGCCCAACATTTTACTTTCCCAATGGATGTGGGACAAAAAAGCTGAATGAAAGGACGGCTACTCTTGTTTACGCTAGTATTCCTTTGTCCCATATTAAGTTTTCGATTTTTTAATTTTTTTTTCTACCCTCCCTTCAATGCAAAATAAAACATAAATAATTTCGAAGTTTCGCGGATCTATTTATTTTGAACCACCGCATTCTAAGATATGGTATGAAGGAGAAGGAGGTTAAAATATTATTACACACGCGTATTTGACATAGGAAACATTTTCAACAGCAGGACAAATATTCAAGAAACATCATCTCTTTTTATTTTCATGTGAAATAAAACTCTTCATTTTACATTATGGTCTTTCCTAGCCATAGCGCACAGACCTTGCTGACCACCACCACCACCACCACCACCACAACAACAACAACAACAACAACAACAACAACAACAACAACAACAACAAAAACAACAACGGAACGCGCGGAAAGGTGAAAAGAGATTCCTGGCAGTTGCCTTTTTTTCCCATTTAATACAAAAGCTCATCAGAAAAAACAAAATGTATCTCTATATTTATAACGAAGTCGCAAAGCCTACCTTGTAGTTATAAAGAAGTCACATTAATGAGTACATGGCAACCTACTGTTTTGAAGGCTTTTTGCTCACCTTTAATGTAGTTCAGCTTTTAGATCTAATGAAGTGCGAGGCACTAAGGATACAAGAGCCTGTCTACGCATTTCATCTTTTGACATCTAACTTCATGATAAGATAATCAATCTTACTCTCCTTCTTGCTAAACAGCTCTATCTGACGTCCTCTATGGCAAGGTGCCCTATTCGGAGGCTGAAGTAATAACCAAGCCTTTAGATAATAATAATAATAATAATGCGGTTTTATAAGTCTCGTATCCAGGCTAATGCCCGCTCACGCGACTTCACACTATCATTACCCCAGCAGGCCTGATCACTCTAGGACTTTCTCGACTCCCTGGGGAGCATACAGTGCCACTGCCATTTATAGGCGCTGATCCCTAGCATTCTGACAATATCTTCCACTGCCTAAAGCCAGGTACCCATTTTACAGACGGGTGGACTGAGGAAAATGAGAATGAAATGCTTTCCCAAGGCACTTACAACATGACCGTGGTCGGGAATCGAACTCACGACCTTTAGATCTTGAGTCCAATGCCGTAACCATTAGGCCACGCTGCTCCACGGCAGCACATAGCTGGCATCTTATGACCTTAGAACTCAGACCAATTATTTACGCTAACGTTTCTTATCAACATTTAGATCTTGATCATTGATGCCTTTTTAGATCTTGATGCCATTTTAGATCTTGATGATGTTTTCGAAGTGACATGTTTTTCAGAAGACATTATTTTTTTATCTTTTCTGAACACCCTGTTTACACAGCCCATTTCTTGCGGTGCTTGAATATCGACCACTGTTTTTTTCTCACTGAAATAAATTCCAACAGTAGCAAGATCAAACCCGTGCTTGTTTAGTGAACCAAAAATAATAAAAAATATATGCTTATTAAATATTTCAAAAAAATGTATGATAAAAATATATACAGGCCTAAAGTTTGTACGAGAATGAACTCAGATGGCAATAAATTATTATCAAGCCCCCTGCGTGACTTCTCGCACCTAAAAAGCCTTCTCTTCATTATACATCATACATAAGTGTACTGCAATATCCAACGGTGAAGAAAAGTGGTAAATATTTCTGATATCACGTTGGGTTTTTTTTTTTGGGGGGGGGGGGGGGGGGGGNGGGGGAGGTGGGGGGAAAGGAGGTAGTGGGGTAACAAATGCCCGCTGATTCAAAAGAGATTGTCTATTGCCTGGAGGATCAGACATGTATTGATGTACCCAGGAATCGGCGCCGAAGACAGACATTGTATTAGCTGACACAGGGCGCTTTCATTAGCTTAGCTTGGTTTCAAAGGACAACGGGCGAGACATTCTCCCCAGGGCACTGGGTCATTTAAACAGATACAGGGCGGTTTAGATCATTACTTGTGATATTATGGAGGCACCAGCTGCCCGGCTCGGTCCAAGGATACTGTGACATTGACAACAGCTCACGTTCTCCCGCCTACACGAGGCAAAATATTATGTAGGCTTCAATGACTCAGTCAAAACACTTGAGAACATGCGCATTAACGATGGGATCTCATGCCATCGTAATAATTACACTGGTGCATTGGTGCTGAATGCATCTTTAGCAGCGTTAGACATTAGGAGTGATTCTTACAATGGCGAGAGATCTCACCCTTAATGCGCAAGTTCTCATATAGAGTAAACGTCGTAGAAGCCATCAGGCAAGAACAAAATAATGTTAAAAAATGCAGCACGTAAAGTAAAGCCAGACAGAAGTTCTCACTGACTCAATCTGACCAGTGCGATGAGGTTTTTGTTATTGCCTTTGCAGTGTCAATGTCATTTATCCCTCAAACTGAGTTTTATACTGGTCACTGTTAAATGAAATATTTAGGTCAATAATTGTCCTTGCGGTCGGCACTCTTTAATGCGACCAATGATTGCTTTTTTAAAAATTAGATTTGCTTTCATATATAAGTGCGACCAGTAAATGCATATATCTCTTTGCTGACATCAGCCAAATTTCTGCACATTAGGTGCCACCGTATAGTGTTATGATCACGTAATCTCTTATGGAAACCACATACAAAAGCAAATGATTCAGAACAACAGAGATGCAACGGTATCGCACCGACATGCAGATCACACTGTAATGTATCGACTCTAGTCTAGAATTTATCGAATGATAATGATATCACTCGTTAGTGGTGGGCTGATACCTAATATTTAGGTATCGGGATACCCAGCATTCTGGTCTACGTATCGGATCTACTGTCTCAAGTAGGCATTTAGACCCGATTCGGTACCTCCCCCCTCCCTCAAACCTCCCAATACTTCTACAAGGACAGGAGATCTAGGTAGCCAAACGTCACTGTTACAATAGGGTTATCGAAATGATAGCAGAACCCCAGGCTTGAGACTGATGTTGACGCTGAATCTGCTGAGTGTCGAAAATATACCAATACTCAAATTGATACTGCCCACCACTATCAATGCACGGATAGCGTAACATAAGACCGGGCGCTTCCGACAGTTCCAAAATTACTGAGGATCGAAAATACCAATACTCAAAACGATACTGCCTGCCACTATCATACATATTCCTTTTAAACGGACTGCTATTAAAGATCAATAAAAATCACCAGCAGCGGAACATCAGGCCAAGCGTTTTTGACAGTGGACATTAAAGCAGCTAGAACTCCAGTCTTACTATACAATTATGACAATGTTTGGCAAAAAATAGAACTGAAAAACAAATCTAGACTCTTATATTGCTATAAGTCAAGTAAGACTGTTTAAAATCCCATCTATTTTTTTCTGGTTTAACTCTGAAAAAAAAAAGGTTAGAGAGATTTTCGCTAGCAAGATCAGGTTCTTAAGGTCTTTGCCAGATCGCTAGAGAGATAAAGAGTTGCACGTTCAATCTGCTTTCGCAGACACAGAATGCCCAAATCCAAATAATGCGTGAGAAACAATTTTAAAAAACTTGTTCGTAAATTTGCCCTTCGCAAAGCGATTTAAGATAAGAGAAGATAAGATAAGATAAGATAAGATAAGATAAGATTAGGATAAGATAAACTTTAATATCCACGAGGGAAATTCCGTTCACAGTTGATACACATTCAACAATAAATTACATTTCACATTCAACATTAAATTTCATTTCAGGTCATACACATTACCTGACCACACACGCAACCACACCTTCACACATACCCACACAACCGTTGACACACACCAGAGTGATATATATAACGATGTACTGTATATAATTATATATTTATTGAACATAAGCTCTTTTGGTGAATGTCGTGTAATCTATAACATAATATAGAACTTTGTTGAGTTACAAGTTTTCAAGCTACAGCAAAAAAACCACAAAAAAAACCCTTCTGTGCAATGTCCCACAATGTGTCATTATCAGTTCGACATACAAGTAAATATTTGATTTTTTTCCCCCCTATCCTACCACGATACCACTGACGCTAGACGTCTGAGATTTTAACACAATATACGCGCAACGTCCTAGTAGTCCAAAGCCGTCAGAACTCCAGTTTCGATAAGGCCAGCGTTTATCGGGGTACTGTTTCAAACAGATGATCTGGACGACAAGGTTGGAGATCCCTATAACTTATTCGTCCCCAAACCACGTCAACAGGCTAGAGTTTCGATCTGGCGTGGGTCTGTATACAGCCTTATAGCCAAATCTGTCTTCCAAGAGTGAAAGATGCAACAATCAATAAAAGCCAACAAACTATATCACTAATGTGACACCGTCGTCAAGATCGGTCAGTGCAAAGAAATTGTCACCGGAATACATTAAAACATGGGTTTGTGTACAGCCTTGTAGCCAAACATGGCTTCCAAAAGTAAAAGCATCAGCCAATAGAAACCAATGCAACAAACTATATCAGCCAATCATATTTCTCTGACAATGGAAAGGTGGAAAATGGAAGTAATGATTGTTGAAGTTGTGGTTTGTGATTACTATAATGACCGTGCACACATACTAAAACTGTGAGCGGTCCACGGGGACTCCGACCCCGTACATGCCTTTCAGTTTACAGTTAAGAACAGCCTCTAATAAAATAACCTCTAAAGACCCGTCAGGCTCATTATTCTTCATTGTGTCCCTAATACCCACCGTAAAAAGTTTTACTACCAAGAAAGCTCAGAGGTCAAACTATCCCAGCACCCATTTTCTCGGCTCTGCCAGCCATTTCTGGGGGTTTACCGAGCTCGGTGGTAGACAATGAACGGTCTTTTCCTCCCAATTTTGTCATCCAGCTAGCTACTAAACCAGGAGACGGACATCTGGACCAAATAAGCCACGACTTTTATGCTCACATGTACTTGGCGGTCGGCACTAAAGAATGCGCTCACTGCGTCTTAGAAACGCTGTCCCTGAAAGTGGCTCCTGGGTCAGTTGGGTCAGTTGTAGTGTCAAGATCACATTAACAAGATTCTATCGTGTCATATGAGGCTATAAGTGTCTGTGAGAAGGACACTGCATCATCTGTTTAGACAGCGACAGTATGGTCTGATTACTGGAATGACTTTAACAACTATACTCGCCGCGTGAGAATGTGTGGGATAGAGATTACGACAACATAAACAACAACAAAAATTGAGCGTGACGGTATTACACACCACCATTATGGCAACACGTGACCAAAAAAAAACAAACAAACAAACGTCATAACTGGCAGTGGCGTAACGACAAACCCTTCTTTGGGGCCACAGCTCCTTCTATAGTTGCAACCCTATCGCTTCAAACTGCAGTCATGTTCAATTTGCTGCCCAGTCTGTGGCCGCTCCGTGGTCTCTGTTTTTATGCACTTATTGTTGGTTTTTAACCCCCACACTATCACAACTCATCGCCTGAAGCATTAATTGTGACTTCTGTGTTCAGGACCTGACCCAAACCTGAAAGTCATGCACAACCTCCGTGTTATATTTTCATCGGGACGGAATAAAAATCAAGTCTCGAAAGACAAAAAAAAAAACAACAACCAAAGAGTATGTGGACCTAATGTAACTTGACCATATGGCAAAGATGAACTCTTACAAAAGTGCTTCATTTTCCCATCAAGACGATTTAGCCCCAGCTTGAGAGAAGCCAGGAATGGCTAACAACTGCTGAGTAGTGTCCATTTTGCCGGATATTGATGACTTTTGCTAATCTGAGTGTTCACCCACTCGCCAGTAAAATTAACAAATTTCAGCACGATCAAGTGGCTTAAATGGGCCGTGCTTTGTGTCTACTTGGTATCTAGATCTTAGTATTTCAAAGAAAAAAAATCTACAGAGGCGTTAAGGGCTATTGCCAGGATGTCGCAAAACCCTTCCATCGGCAGGAGAGTTATACTTACAACATGCGGCGATGAGCACGTGGCAAGACGTAGTCAACAAGATAAGATAAGATAAGATAAGATAAGATAAACCTTTATTATCCAGATTTGGAAATTCGTTTTCACACGGTTGCCATAGACATGCCGGACGAAAACAATATGGTTCACATGGAGCCATAGAGGGTCTCCGTCAGTGACGTCACCTACAGATATTATTTAGTGCTTTTGTAGATTTTATTTTTTCATTATTCTGCGCTTTGGGCTGCTCTATACGCTTCCAGTCCAAGCCGCGCTTGCTAGAACGTTATTTATAGAGTAAGTGAGAGAGAGAGAGAGAGAGAGAGAGAGAGNAGAGAGAGAGAGAGAGAGAGAGATGGGCTACTACCACAAGAAATCCAGGAGATTAAACTTTGTGTGTGTGGGGTAAGTGGGGGGTGGGGGAGGGAGAGGCTCACAAATCGATAATAATATCGTATGACATCTTACGTTTTGTTTCTTTTCGTCACGCTCAGCTCAGCTTTTCTCTCTCTCTCTCTCTCTCTCTCTCTCTCTCTCTCTCTCTCTCTCTCTNCTTAAAAAAAAAAAAAGCGCTTCAGCGAGACGGCGAAAAGTCACGTATGATAGGCCTACGTGTTATAAATTAGTTTCACGCTGTCTGGTGGTCTGCCACCGACTAAAATGGTGATATAATTATATGAAAGTCACTGAATGAAATGCCAAAACCTGTCAGAACTGTTACTTAATAGAGTCACGCACTTTGTCACCTATAGTCTTCGGAGAGACGTCAAAATTAAAACTCCGGTGAAATTGCGATGACCAACCCCCTCCACACACACACACACACACACACACACACACACACACACACACACACACACAGAACACACACACACACACACACAAAACGTTGCTCTTTTTTTCTATAGGAAGGGGGTGTAAGGGGATAGAAAGCTCACAGTTTTAAAAAATGCTATGCTTATTATTTATCGACTCTAGCCTTGGTGCTACGGCAGTTCAAACATTACAAGGAGTTTTTCCCATTCGGTCAAGGCTGTTCTGAGAAAAACAGTAAGATTTGTCGCGATTCGGACGTAACAAGCTATGACAAAGCCCTCTAGCCGGAAAAGTAATTTAAAATATTCATCAGTGCAGCTCGATTGCAAAGCTAAAAATGAGTGGCAGGATGGCCGCAAGGTAAAACGTTCGTCTCTTTGAGCAACATGTCTCGGATTTGTCTTTTTTTGGAGGGGAGGGGGGTAGGGTAGGGGCATTTTTGTACAAGGTCGGCTCAAAAACCAATCACGAGTTGTAGTAAAATTGAAAAAAAAAACCAACAAATCGAGTGGTTTGGGGAATATCATGAGGATGCTTGTAGACTAATCAGCATTCAAGCATTCAATAGAAAATCACGTGATTTCAAAACTTAGGGAAGACCAAGGAAGGGGGGGAGGGGGGNGCGGAGAGGGGGCGGATAGACGCGTGGAAGAAATCTTTAACACATCGCAGCCTCTCAACAACAGAAGCTACACCTCTAGCGGCACAACCATAAACTGTATCTCCCCTCGACAACGAAAGATACTGGATACGAGTGGAAGGAAAAAATGTAAAATAAGATAAAAAGTCTGGAGGGCATCCGCTAATGGGCAGCCTGCACGGGGAGCCAGGCTTCGTCTCGAATACAGTCTGGCCATAACTATGTGGAAATGGAATGTCGAAACCTGACACAAACAAGCAAGAGAGAACAACAACAACAACAACAACAACAACAACAACAACAACAACAAAAAAAGAACAACTTTACCTGCTGCCTCGATCCTCGTCTTTGATATAGAATAGTCTAGCCATTACAATGCTGAAAAAGGGCAGTCAAAATCTAACACAGAGAAACAAGACAATAGAAAGTTTGCGCATTAGCGATGGGATCTCTTACCATCGTAAGAAGTACACTACTCCGCATGTATATATAACATTTCTATTAATTAGCATATTACTAAAGGTGCATTCATCACCGATGTACTAATGTGATTCTTATGAAGGTAAGAGATCCCATCGTTTAGTGCTCAAACTCTCACATAGTTTTACTTACTGCCTCCTCTCTGTCTCAGGTAGTTCTCTAAGTTATCGCAGTCCAGCTTAGTCCTGCAGAAAATGAGCGCCACGTCCATCTTGTGTTCCTCCAAGGCATTGATGACATATTCACCTTTCAGAATCTTCACGGCCTCGGAGTAAGTTTCTGAGAAGAAAAAAACAAAGAGGTAGTTTAGTATGGTACGCTATATAAACTAAGATATTCAGACCTCACGTTCTCGAAAACCTCACGTACTCATTCCCAATTCTTTTCGTCACGTCATGGAGGGAGAGTGAGATAGTTATATAAACCGTTCTTAAGTAGTCAACTCCAGCAAAGTTCACTTCCGGTTTAAGCGCAAAAGTGGTGTGATTACGTCATCAAGTCTCCCTTCCGAAATCAGTAATGCATTAACCACTGCGAGCCAATGTAACAGACCACTGGCAGCCAATCACATTCTTGTGACAATGGAGCTGTACAACGCGGAAGTAACGATTGCTGGAGTTATGGCTTGCGATGCCCGGATCACTGAACAGATATAATCACTGAGAGTGATCCACTGAAAACACTCGGAACACCAAGGGACTTCTGAAGCTGGAAAGGGGCAAAGGTGGGGCGGGGGTGGGTGGTGGATGGGGCAGAGGTATAGCCACAGGGCGGGCCATTAAGCGAAGTGGAGGGGTGAAGAAAAGATACAGGACCAATCAGATTACAATAGACAAAGTCACAGAGTGAACCTTGGCATGGCTTGTGCAGGAAAGGTGGACGGAACATGATTGTGTGGACTTGTTGGGTGTGCCATGAGGTCAGCTCTTTGGATAAAGTATTAGTAAAGTCATGTTGGAAACCGGCGCTCACCTTGTTTAGTTCACCAGAAAGTTGTCACAAAAAACCCCAAATATGCCTAAATTCTTAAATTTTCTTAAATTTACTGAAATCCAAAGATACAGAAATTTTACGAGTCAGTAGATTAATAGCCATCTTTATGAGGACCATTAGGTAGTATGAACTTACTTCCATTGTTTGCTTTATATATATATAATTCAGTGCCCTCAGGGGATGAGTGTTTGTTTGTTAATTTACATCCGCCATTGTCATTGTTATTTGTTTATAGTGTTGTTTATTGTTTAGCTTTTTTGCAATAATATTTGGATGCTCACATGTCATGTTGTCATGAGATACAGTATTACAAAGAAGGAAAAAAAAACCCGGGGATTTTCATTTTGCCGGTACATGCGAGAACTCGTTTTATCCGTGCTCGTTATATTCGAGTTTCACTGTATTAAACTTTCTTAAATCTTGAATCTTGTGAACCAGCGTTCATCTAGTTCAGTGAGACTTTTAACGTTTCAAAATGTGTCAAACAAACGGCCTCGCACTATAAGATCACGTGTTTCCCTACTGACGGTTCAGAGAGAGGCTCAAGATATTATAAACTTTCTCTCTCACTTCCGGAGAGCTGTTAGCCAATGAGGTCGCTGGTGGGCTTTTCCAGGATCGAACTGGATGGTTCTAGTAAATACAAATTTCCACCATTTTCTACAAAAATCCTTCAAAATAACTTGAGTGCTGTCCCCCTCTCACAAGTATACCACAGTAACTGTTGCAAGATAGTTTTTTAATATTTTTTTTATTTTTCAACTATCACGCTATCTCAGAGTGTGTATTAGAGACAGAAAGAAAGAGGGAGAGAAAGAGGAAGAGAGAAACGAGAGATGATGGGAAAGAAAGAGCGACGGAGAAAAGAGAAAAAGAGATGAGAAGAAAGAGAGCAAGGGAGTAGAAAAGAGAGAAGAAAAAGTACGAGAGGCAACGAGAGAGAAATCTCGGGAGAAAAGAGTGAGGGAGATAATGAGAGAGAAAAAGAGGAAGGTGGGAGAGGGAGAGAGAGAGAGAGAAAAAAAAGAGAGGGTAGGTCGAAGTAATGCATGACATGAAAACAACGCATCTTGACATGGCTGCACGATATAACAGTACTCGATATGAGTATTCAGTATACCTAATTACACATACTATTTGTTCATTAGTACTAATAATTAATGGGTATTCCTTTGACATCTATCATGTACTGACATCGCTGAAAATTCCCAGGCCTGTCCTAATTTCTCAGAAGACTGTATCCATTAACTATGGTATATACTATCAGCCAGGGGCGTCCCTAGTACCCCCCCCTCCCGCCCCGACCCCTGAAATGGTGGAGGGAAACAAGGACGCGGGGCGTGGGTGGCTCTACAGAAAGAAGGAGTAAAACGGGATGAAGAGAAGAGAAAAGAAGAGGAGAGAAATGAGAGTGAGAGGGGAGGAGGGGGGGAGGTCTCATGGTAAGGAGGGTGAGGGCTGAATAAGGCAGTTACCGCCCCTGTTAGCACTGATTATAAAACGATAGAGAATGAGGAATCGGTAGTGAAACCGAGAGAGAGAGAGAGAGAGAGAGAGAGAGAGAGAGAGACAGAGAGAGAGAGAGAGAGACAGAGAGAGAGAGAGAGAGAGCGATGGATAAATAGATATGGAGAGAGCAATAGGGACAGACAGACAGACAGACAGACAGACAGACAGATAGATAGATAGATAGATAGATAGATAGATAGATAGATAGATAGATAGATAGATAGACAGATAGATAGACGTCTAGATAGATAGATAGATAGATAGATAGATAGAAAGATAGATAGATAGATAGATAGATAGAGAGATAGAGAGATAGATAGATAGATAGATAGATAGCAAATGTTCTAAATGCAACTTATCTGTGAAGAATTGTGCTCTGCTCAGTCACTCACATTTTGCCTTGCACTGAAAAGTTATTTTAGGATTCACAAAAACAAATGTTCAGGTAATAAAGAATATCTTAAGGTCGTTTCCAGACTATTTCAGGAAAATGAAGGACAAACAAACAAACAAAAAAAAACAACACACACACAAACAACGTAATTACGATTTCTTACTGTTAGGAAAAAAAATAAAACAATGTAATTACGTTTTCTTCTTCTTTTTTTTTTCTTTTTACTTTAACATTCACAAGGTATAAACGGCAATTTGAGAATTCCGGATGATGAAACAGGATCTTACTAACCCACAAACCTTTTCAAGAACACTTTTACATTTCTAAAGACCTGATCTAACTTTCAATGTCTAAGGTCTTTGTGGAGCTGACAATCTGTATTGACGAAAGAGATAACATTTAATGACATTTTTAACTCTCACTTTCGTTCGTACACAACTCATTTTACCGGTCACCCTTACTTTGTAAATAGGTTAAAAAAAAAATCCTTATTTGTACCTGTGGTAAACATACTTATGAAAAGTAATAAAACGTCAATCTTGTTCAGCAATTTTTTGATGTGGCACTGTTTTTTTTCTAAACAATCGACCATGCACTGACCCTAAGAAAAGTTACCCTATATAATTTATTGTGTCAACACTTACTCTGAGAAAATTGGCTCTAAACTGTATCCAACCCATCTCCATACATTTTTAACCCTCTAAGACCCACGATTAAACATAATGTTAGAAATTACATTTTCTATGTATTTGGTAAAAATTGCGCATGGCCAGGATGAACACAGAGCCAGGGAAATTTAACTTTTAAGTGCATTTGTCAAGATGCGGTCAATGATAATATAATATATATGATACACTGTTCTGTGAGGAATCCCGTTTCATTAACGGCATAACATAATAGGATACATTCTCAGACATCCTGTGCCAGATATGGCACAATTGGTCCTACGCCAGATATGGCACAATGGGTCCTACGCCAGATATGGCACAATGGGTCCTACGCCAGATATGGCACAATGGGTCCCACAGGGTTAAATCTCTCCCCTTACCCCCAAAACCGAATCTGATAGAGAACATTTCATTCTGTTTCTTTGACCCATACACATAGGCATGCTCATCAACTGAATCTACGGTGTCCGTTTTGAGGAGACTCAGAGGCAGGACTGCCAGTTTGGCTTTTTTTTTATGCTAAAAGTCTCTGATATAAATTTGGCATGTACAGACTGGCTGACCTCAAGAACAATTACCTGGCGTTTTGGTATCTTCTTGGCTTTTTCTTCCCTCCC
>JAWQUT010000212.1:824682-851094 GCA_033807755.1 Ellobium chinense
CCACCACTTTCAACTAACAGGTCTGAAAACAGTCCCTACTATAATATGAAAGTCTGTTTAACGTTTGCCGAAAGTTTGGGCATTTTATGTGATAATCACAAATACAGCGTTGGGAGGGAGAAAAAAACAACAACAAAAAAACAACAACCTCAGAAAGGCACATCATTTCCCAAACTACTCAGTGCAGATTATGATATTGACGATGATTTACTGTGTAATTCAATCATACCATCCTTATCTCTTTAAGTATGTTAAAAATATGCAGCATGACGTATAGGATGTAAACACAGATCTGTTTTTTTAAGCCGTCTCTGAAACTATATTTGGCTTTTCCTAGTAGTGTACCTCTTTAGAGATTCCACTACTATGTGACCTTAAGTTGACACTTGTCGTGACCTCAGGAGATATTGTTACCCACAACACTCTTTTTAAGTACGGCCAAAAAGCATCATGTCAGATGAAGAGAATGAGCCACATTAGGCAAGTACAAAATGCTGTTAATAAATCCAAGACCTACGGAAGAAGGATCCAACTACTGCAAGAATGCAAGAACGCCAGCTAAATCCATCACTGTAGCAAACATTCGGAGAGTGAAAAAGGAGTGCTCTCATTCGAGTTTTTTTTCTTGATTTCTGGATAAAAGAGATATACTACATATCAGGCACAATAATTGGAAAAACTACATACTAAGATTCACAGAAAGTCTGANAAAAAAAAAAATTTGGCTTTTCCTCCCACTTTTCATATGGCAACCCTTCTCTAGAGCTCACTCACTACGGTTTAGCCATTGCTGCGAGTACAAACAGTTTTGGGAGCGGGCGGTTGGGACAAAAACAACTTAATGGGGGGAGAAAAGCAAAGCAAGGACGTTTAATGAAAGTGACCCTCTCAGGAAATTAATGTTTGGCAAGCCTGCGGGATGATGGTCCATCTCTTGGAGATTAACGAGTTAAATAGTAGGCTGTATGGGAATCATTTGAAACAGGCAGAGAGCAAGAGAGAGAGAGAGAGAGGGAGAGAGAGAGACGTAGAGAGAAAGATAAAAGAAAAGAGAGAGAGAGAGAGGGAGGGAGACGTAGAGAGAAAGATAAAGGAAAAGAGAGAGAGAGGGGGAGGGAGACGTAGAGAGAAAGATAAAGGAAAAGAGAGAGAGAGGGAGGGAGACGTAGAGAGAAAGATAAAGGAAAAGAGAGAGAGAGAGAGAGAGAGAGAGAGAGAGAGAGGGAGAGAGACGTAGAGAGAAACATACAGGAAAAGAAAGAGTGAGAGAGTGAGGAATGAATAATAGTGCAAGAGAGACAATGAACAAAAGTAAGAAAAACTTGAGAGAGGGCACAATGGAAAGAGATAAAAGAGAAAGAGAAACGGAAGAGGAAGAGAAAAGAAGAATACAAAAGGCAAGAGTGAGGGGAGAGTTAAAAAGAATGATAGGGAAAGAAAGGAGAATAAGAGGGATGTAGACTAAAAGCAAAGAGCAGCAGACATCGACAAAAGTGAAAAGAGAAAAGAAGAAAAAGAGAGAGAGAGAGAGAGAGAGAGAGAGAGAGAGAGAGAGAGAGAGAGAGAGAGNAGAGAGAGAGAGAGAGAGAGAGAGAGAGTGAGTGAGTGAGAAAGAGACAGACTTAATGAGAGATGGCAAAGTGTAAAACAGAGCGATGTCAAAATGTCATAAAGTGGCGAAGAGAATGAAAACAAGTACATATATATATAAATATAAATAAATATATATATATATATATATATATATATATATATATATATATATATATATATATATANATCTATCGGAGATTGTATTTCGTTGCTATACACATTCTTTTTTTTAAAAAAGGGTAAAAAACATAAACAGGACTGATGTGTATAGTTACTTTTTGTGTATTTTCCTACGAATTTAGGTGAAAACCACATGTTTTTACGTTACGTAGTTCTCAAGAAATCTGTGACACAAATTTGGCTGAAGCGTTTTATTAATATAGATATTATAGATTGCGAGACTTGGAAAGATAATGATAATAATTATAAATAACAACTTCACTTAGGTAGCACTCTTTCCCTAGGGCTAAGTGCCCTGGACATAATAACAAACATAACACACTTTCACTTCCTACAACAGCTCTGTTAACAATAACATAACAAAATAGCATAACACACGATAGTTTTATCCAATTTATCTATAACAATAACATAACAAAATAACATAACACACGTGTAACCCAGGTGCAATCATCCTAACGTGTTTGGTACACATTCACACATCACGGGCATGCACGCGCGCACATAATGAATAATTTATTGTAAACCGATTACAATTATCAATTATTACTGCACGTATTACAGAAATGAGTACAACTATGCAGCTTTCTTGTTGTGTGCATAAATCTGAAAAATGGATTTAAGGAGAGATGAAGTGAGGGTTTAAGAGACAGAGCGAGAGAGAAAACAGTGGAGAGAGAGAGAGAGAGAGAGAGAGAGAGAGAGAGAGAGAGAGAGAGAGAGAGACACACACAGAGAGACAGAGAGAGAGAAAACAGTGGAGAGAGAGTGAGAGAGTGAGAGAGAGAGAGTGAGAGAGGGAGAAAGAGAGAGAGAGAGAAAGGGAGCGAGAGAGAGAGATAAACAGTAGAGTGAGAGACAGTAAGAGAGAAAACTAATGAATGAATCAGAAAGGCAACCAGTGAACGAGATAGAGAGAGTGAGAAAGTGAGAAAGACAGAGAGAGAGAGAGAGAGAGAGAGAGAGAGAGAGAGAAACAGTTGAGTGAGAGACAGTAAGAGAGAAAACTAATGAATGAATCAGAAAGACAGCCAGTGAACGAGATAGAGAGAGTGAGAAAGTGAGAAAGACAGAGAGAGAGAGAGAGAGAGAGAGAGAGAGAGAAACAGTTGAGTGAGAGACAGTAAGAGAGAATACTAATGAATGAATCGGAAAGACATCCAGTGAACGAGATAGAGAGAGTGAGAAAGTGAGAAGACTAACAAGGAAGAACAGAACAATCTAACAACAAGACTGCCAACTTCTAACACCAGACAGTCCGTGACTTACAGCGAGTGTGTTCTCTGAGCCCAGGAAGAGGACAGAAATTAAAGGCAACACAACGCACAAAATGGGCAGGATGAGTACACAAAAACGGCTCTACATAGGCAGGACGTGAGCAACGATGAGGACTATGCGATAGGATAGACTGAGAGGGACATGCGGGCCGGGCAGGGGCAGATTTTAGGCTCCGCGGGGCCTAGGCACGAGAATGATGCGGGACCACTTTTTCCCCATCCCAAGAAGTTCTGATATGGGGTGGACTCTGCTATCAAGGCTTAGTTTAACAATAATAAAAAAAACTAAACACTGGTCCGGGTCCTTTTTACCCCACCCACCCTTGATCTCCTTCTCTCTCTCTTTCTCTTTTCCCTCCTCTCACGCAAGCACTCCCCTCCTCCCCCCTCCACCCTTTGCAAGTCCCTGTATTTATCCACCTTCTTCCCGAGTGCAATAGCTTCTTTCAGGATATCTTGTAATCATTCTTTAGCGGATTTAGGCATGAGAGTAAGGGGTAGCTTGGCATGTGCCCATCCACCGTGCCCTTACCTATATCCGCCCTTGCATTTGAGAAGAAGATGGATAAGTACAGGCTAAAAAGAAAAGAGCTTGAGGCAAGAGACGATGGAGAAAAAAAAAAGAGTACGTAATCAAGAAGTAAAGTGATACAAAGTACACTATGGGAAATGGGAGAGGTCAAGAATAAGGGGGCCAGTTACGAAAATCACGGTGATTAAAAGTACAGGGGGAAACGTTAAAAGCTACAGGGAAGAAAGAATCATTATGTAATTTTGCGTGACCATTCGGTGTTTTCAGCCCTATCACGTGACCAAGAGATCGTTACTCACACGACTGTGTGTTTCCCTGCCTTGCGCATGCCCAGCTGCTTGTGATGAATGGAAAACAGCCACGCATGTGCAGGGGCATGTCACCAAAAATAGCCTAACGTGTGAGCCACAATCCCTTGGTCACGTGACTGAAAACATCCAATCGAAAACCAGTAGCCCAGCGAGTGGCTGACACCGACAGAGGACGGTATCTACTATTTTAACCCCCAAGGGACAGTGCTGAGGAAATAAGGATGGAATGGGAAGAATGTTTATTTATGTTGTGATGTCTTCACTGCTGAACTGACATGACGATCTGTATTTACAAGGAGGAGATGGCAATGTTCGAAGTCCATTAATTTCTATGTCAAATTTTACTCACATACTCCCTCAATTCACAAACTCGACATTTAAAAAAAAACGAAGTAATCTTTAGTTACTCCAAAGCCACTAAAGGGAATATGTTTTACCACGCCAGACATGGTTATACATATCATTCATGAAGGTTTTTATATTATAATATATACAATTGTATACGTAGTCTAATAATACAACTATTTCACAGACCAAATCTTTAACACAGTTATTGCTAGTCGCCCCATAGCAGCGCCCTGGACCTTCCTGGCTTGAACACCAGAATCGAGAAGGTTCCTGGGAATCGACATCGTTAAGTCTGTAATCAGACTTATCCTTTAGCAAAGATCTGAATCACCCCCAAAATAGTCCACGTATAATTATATCTTTTTCCTTTATGTCTCTGAAAAAAAAAGGGAAACATGTCTTCTCGACCAAATTAAAACCGTCCAATCTTCAACATTTCTGAGGGTATCACCCAGTCATCTCGCGAACTCACTTGCTTGAATGATTTATTGTACACTTATTAGTCTGAACGACTTCATCGCAAAAAAAAAACAAAACCCCAGTAAACTTGATACAGCTCTAAAATTACACCAGTACTGTAAGTTGGAGGACAAACACATCAGTCAGGGTTAAAATGTGACATAACAACAATTTGCTTAGAGGTCACTAGGATTTTTCCACTCAGAAATGCATGCCGAGACAATGTGGTGCATCAGACATTTTTGCAGCCAACCGCGAGTATTGGAAAGTGGGCGGAGTATATTTTCAAAATGTCCGATTTAAAATAATATGTCCTTAACCTCTTAAGTTGAGGAGTTTGAGGAGTTAAATTTCTAAACGGTATCTAAATCAAGAAATCGCGACGTGGATAGGGACGTAATCATGACTGAGGAGATTGTTTCGTTTTTATAGTCTCTTCGGAGCTTGTAAGTGTATCGTAAAAGTATTCTGAAAACTAACAAATACACATTTTTTGGTCATTCATCATAACATTAGATGTTTTTTTTTTATTATTATTCTTAACATTTCTTTTAGATCATTCATAACATAAGTAAACAGCAGACTGATTTGGGAACTTCACACATTTTTATCTTTGGAAATACAATGGAGCACACTTAGTACGGACACGCTTAGTACATAAACACGGATACTGAGTACAATATTTTTGGTCCTGATTGTTCTTCTCGCATCCAGGCTAACTCACGCGACTTCAAACTATTTCTACCCCTGCAGGTCTGATCACTCTAAGACTTTCTCGGCTCCCTGGGGAAACATATAGTGCTGCTGCCAATTGCAGGCGCTGATCACTAGCATTCTGACAATATCCTCCACTGCCTGTAGCCAGGTACCCATTTTAAAGAACAGCGACAGAGGAAAATGTGCATGAAATGCTTTTCCCCAAGGCACTTACAACACGACCATGGTCGGGAATCGAACCCACGACCTCTTAGATCCTGTGTTCACGGCTTTAATCGGTCGGCCATGGGTAACGATCGGGCGGCGCACCTTTAAAGTGCTCACCATAATGAAGTGTATCTGTAACAGGCGTCGTCTGCTGTCCTACTTTTCGAGTTGTTTCAGTGACCTTCGTCGTATGGTTTGACAATATAAGCCGCTTCTAATTTGACTGAGAGCCAATACATGATAATAATAATAAGGTTAGAAACGGCCTGATTGGATGGCTGGATATTGACTCTTTGCTTGACTGACTAACTCCTGGGCTAACAACAGAATGGCTGATTAACAGATTGACTGGCTGCTTGTCTATCCTGGCCTGCTGGCTACGCTAGCACATGTACAACACTGTGGTGTGGATTTCACAAAAGAGTTTATATTTGCCTGCCTGCAGACCTGCCTGCCTGCCTGCCTGCCTGCCTGCCTGCCTGCCAACCTGCCTACCAGCCTGCAAGTTAAAACAATTTGCAGTAAATGATAATAATATCAACAGGCAGACAGAAAAGACTGGCAGATAGATAGACAGACAAACAGATAGATAGGCAACATGCAGGCAGGCTGGTAGGCAGGCAGGCAGACAGACAGACACTTCCATAAGTGCAATTCAAGTTGCACAGCCGAAATACTTGAGCATTATAAGAAAATGGAAATACAATCACTGTCTTTCCAGGGAAGAGATAGACAAATATGGAACAATATTTAGCTCAAATAAACTCTGTTGCACTGTTGCATGATCCGTGGATAGATAGATAGATAGATAGATAGATAGATAGATAGATAGATAGATAGATAGATAGGTGTGTGTGTGTGTGTGTGTGTGCGCGCGTGCGTGTTTTCAAACTGTCTGTCTGTCTGTCTGTCTGTCACTCTCGCTCTCCATCAAGAATTTGATTATCATTTACAATCTGGGCATGTCTAGACGTCTCGTAAGAACTGGGTCTGTTACCTCAAGAACAGCACGGGAAATGAGTTTCAGATCCGTTCACAATAATAATAGTTCTATATGTTTCTCTTACTCGGATGACTGGCTCGCTTTGCCTGGGTCACTGTCCTCTTCCTCGGTTGTCTGATAACACCTTGTAGATTACGACTATTTTGGGCCAAAATCGAGTCAAGCCACAAATTTGAACTCCGTAAGTTTCATATATATATGCAATCATATTAACTAAACTTTATAAAGGGTGGCTATGTGTATGATATGAAAGGTACCCTTAGACACTCGTCATAAGTCGAGTTAATATGATTTTCTTTTGAAATGAAAATCGGTAATATCAGAAACAACAACGCAGCAGCAGCAGCAGCAGCATCAACAACAACAGCAGCAGCGGCAGCCGAAGAAACAACAACAATGACAACAACAACAGCAGCAGCAGCAGCAGCAGCGGCTACTAGCATCAACAACATGAAGATTTTCTCTCAAAATGAATACCGGTTACAGCTGCATAACAACAACAGCTACAGAAAACAACAACAATAACAACAACAACAACAACAAGACAACGACAACAATAACAACAACAGCAGCTGCGGCAACAGCGTAATATTCTTTAAAAATAAAAGCCGGTAATGTCTGCAAAACACCACAAGGAGAAGAAGTAGAAGAAGAAGAAGAACAACAACAACAACAACACAGGAACAAAACTACGACAACAACAACCATGACAATGATAACAACAAGAATGGTAGGTCTCATGTCTTATTCACTAGACAAAAGACAGCGATATCAAGTTCCTTATAAGAGAACAACTCTCATCCTATGGGCATCTTTATGCTCATTGTTGGTAATCATAAACTTTTATCAGGTGATGACCCACGGCAAAGATTTAAACCCCTGTGTTTTGGACAAGACACAACTCAGTGATATGGGAAAGAGAAAGAACAAGAGCCGGAACACGTTCCTCTTGGAGGAGAAGGATCGGAACCGGACGAGTAGTGGAGATATAAACAATGGGAGGAAGGAAAACGAGGATAGGGTAGATAACTGTAGGAGAAAAGCTGACTGATATACATGCATCGAAACGACCCACGTCCTTTCCCTTTCCAGTCACCCTATACCCAACAATAGCAGCGTGGCTGTGTGGTTTGTGAGTCGTACTCAGAAACTGAAGACTTTCAAGTCTAAGGTGTATGTGTTTATGTCCTTGGGAAAGACACTTTGCTTCCATTTCCTCACTTGACTCAGGTGTAAATGAGTACCTGGCTTTAGAGCTCGGGGGGCCAGGGCGCTGCACTGCTGGCGACCAGCAATGACTTTGTTATGCATTTTCATTTGTAATATTATGTATTTACATGTATGATGTGTATTGTTATATGTGTTTGTATTATGAATGAGATGTTTAACACTGTATGGCATTGTACAACAATTTCCCTACGGGGTAAATAAAGTCGTATTTTATTTATTTATTTATTTATTTTATTCTCCATTAGTCAACTCCGATGAAGTAGGCCTGTAGTTTAGTAAAAGTACTGTATAATGCACACCAGTAAAACTAGACAAACGTTAAAGGTAATGATCAATATACAAGACAAACACCCCGTTTTACAAATGGGCAGGCAAGCAACGCACCAGCGGCGAAAGAATACCTAGCGCACCGAAAGGCATCATAGACGAATGCAGTAGACTCCGTAAAAAATTGGACGATTGGCGAATCGGGGAGCGGATTGAAAAGATCTATCGGAGATTGTATTTCGTTGCTATACACATTCTTTTTTTTTTAAAAGGGTAAATACAATACAGAGGACTGATGTGTATAGTTACATTTTGTGTATTTTTCTACGACTTTAGGTGAAACCCGCATGTTTTTACGTTACGTAGTTCTCAAGAAATCTGTGACACAAATTTGGTTGAAGCGTTTTATTAATATAGATTAATAACAGAGAGTGTAGGATCCTAGTGATACCTGAAAGAATTTAAATTACAGTGGAGCACGGACACTACGTATGCCGTGGAACCGCCCAAAAGTGTATTTATTAACACATATACGTATTAACCATGCACGTATCCTTTAAGAAGAAATATCGGGACCAAAACTGCTGCACTCAGTATCCGTGTTTACGTTCTAAGCATGTCCGTATTAGGTGTGCTCCATTGTTCTCTCTCTCTCTCTCTCTCTCTCTCTCTCTCTATCTATCTATCTATCTATCTATCTATCTATCAAAGAATATATCGACCTGCACTTAAACAGGATAAGAATAATCTGAATGTAAAGAGCTACTCAAACTTTGATGCTATTTCTCAAAAGCTAATGTTGTCAATGTTGTCTTCTTCAAGCTTATTTCGAAAGTTAATGCTTTCTTCATCAGTCATTCCCCTCAAGCTCATATTCGGCTCCAGTAAAATAGTAATGTGAACACATCATCAAATCTTGCTGACAGAGAAAACGGTATATCAGTCAATAAAAGCCAATGTAACCAAACATATCAGCCAGTCATATTCCTCTGACATTAAAGATTGCCGGAATTGTGGCGTGCGATGCCCGGATGTCCGTGTACGCATAACAACTGAGAGTGGTTCATTTTGCCCTACATAACAACTGAGAGTGGTTCATTTTGCCCTACATAACAGCTGAGAGTGGTTCATTTTGCCCTACATTACTGAATGTGGTTCATTTTGCCCTACATAACAACTGAGAGTGGTTCATTTTGCCCTCCATAACAACTGAGAGTGGTTCATTTTGCCCTACATAACAACTGAGAGTGGTTTATTTTGCCCTACAAGGATTGCTGATGTGGTAAGGTAAAATGGGGAAAAACAGCTGGGGTCTGTACAAAACTCGGGAAATAAAAGGAAGATTGATTACTGCAGCTGTTCCGTTCACACTTGTCTTGTCTGTGGAACTTCATTACGTCTCTATCGCTTCCAAAAATAGAGCAGGATGTATTAGGAGTGTCTTCTCCTTTGGGGACTGAATGGGCACGCACGTCTGTCTTCATTTGGTGTCCCAACACCTGCACACATTTCACATACGAGGACGGATCAAACAGTTGCTGGCCTTGCCAAGAGAGTACGTGAATTCTGACCAAGTGTAATTCAAACGTTTATGGTTTCCCCTGACATTTATCACGTTCAGTAACTGAAAGTGCGTGTGTGTATGTGTGTGTGTGTGTGTGTGTGTGTGTGTGTGTGTGTGTGTGTGTGTGTGTGTGTGTGTGTGTGTGTGTGTGTGTGTGTGTGTGCGTGCGCGCGCATATGTCGATGCCATAATGTAAGTGGGTGGATGAATTATTGTCATTATTATGTACAATATTATATAGACCACCTGTTCTTTTATAACGTATACATGCTCATTTATACCTAGAGTACCTAAGCTTAGTAAAGTTATTGTTTTTATTGTTATTGTTAGTGGAAATAGTACAACTGAACGGAAACGTTTATCTTAAAACTTAAAAAAAAAAGGAAGGCATCCACTTTTGTCTGAAAATGCCAAATCCTGCCTGATTTAGGACCCTGACATGAGCCAGAGAAAGCTGCATCACAATAAAATGTTCGGTATTAATTGTCATGAGGGATTCAGCCGAAGCCTCTGATGTATTAACTTTGATAAATGTCATAACTTTCCAAGGCAAATAAGGNGGGGGGGGGGGGGGGGGGAGATGATTGTCATTCTTCCTATTAAACAGAAACAGGCTACACTTGTTGTTAGCCCGTAAATCAATGTTCGAATACTGGGTTTTCATATAGTCTATTCATGAATATCGGACTGGAAGAATGTAGGAGAGGAGGGGAGGGATAGGGTAGGTCTATTACCTTCAAGTTCCTTTGCCTGTTGAATTTCAACCCATCTCGTCTTGTAATATTCCAAATCAGGCTATTACTCCCGTATGAGTTATCCTAAAATTGCAGCGTCACGTCTACTAAAGATGATTGGCATATTCGATTCGAAATAGGTGCACACCTAGAACCATATTATGCATATTGCTATCTGAACTTTGTGCGCTAGAGGAAACGTCGCTGACGTTACGGGAATTCCCTGTACATTCCGTCAGTGCGCAAGTTTAGACAGCATTGCGCATATTATCATGGCCGCCCCTAACCAGTTGCAGAAAGCAATGTCTTGTGACATGAAGGTGCTGTAATCGTGAAAGCGTAGTAGTTCCCGCACGTAACCAGCAACAAGAAAAGGTTGCTCAGAACATATTTCCGGCACATTTCCGTGAACTGGCAGTAACATACACAAATAAAATATTACGGTAAAATGTCACAGACCACATGGTGAACCACAGACATCTGGCAGGCTACAAAAACCGGGACTGTTGTAGCGAATCCCCTCCCTTGCCCCCCCCCCCCNCCACACACACACCCAGGACTGCTAGATTCTGACCCTCCTTGCTACACGGCTTTATCATTAATGCTAGAACCTCTTTCAGCTGTGTGCGCTGTGTGGTGTTTTTTTTTTAAAGATTCGGACACTGCACATTGTCGACTCAGCTTCCTCGCAATTCATATAATAATAATAATAATGCGGTTTATAAGTCTCATATCCAGGCTAATGCCCGCTCATGCGACTTCACACTGGGGAGCATACAGTGCCGCGGCCATTTATAGGCGCTGATCACTAGCATTCTGACAATATCTTCCACTGCCTATAGCCAGGTACCCATTTTACAGACGGGTGGACTGAGGAAAATGTGAATGAAACGCAGCTTCTGTTTAATTTGCAACATATATGACAAAAAGGAGCTATTTATCTATCTATAACATAAGTTGTCCTGGACAGTCGCAACTCCGTTTAAACGCAACTTTCTCCAATCTCCTGGGCAGTTGCGATTCAGCGGTTTCGATTGTATTTTCGAAACCCAGCCCAAAAACCCAATCGACTGCAAAGGACATACCAATATCAAGTTTTCTCTTTTCAAAAGCTTTTACATAATTGAATTACTCCACGGACAGCTTCTTTGCCATCGCGATGAGACAAAAAAAAAAAAAAGAAGCTGGATGGAACATTTCCAAATCACAAGCTGCCTGTCTGAATCAGTAGGAACCAGCCGTCGACTGTGATCTGTGAGTGATTTCAGGATGGCGCTAAAAGGACAAAGATGTTACAGCTGCGCCACCCGATCGTTACAGTCGGGAGGCAACCCATCGTTACAGTCGGTAGGTAACCCATCGTTACAGTCGGAAGGTAATCCATCGTTACAGTCGGAAGGTAATCCATCGTTACTAATCCATCGTTACAGTCGGAAGGTAATCCATCGTTACAGTCGGGAAGCAACCCATCGTTACAGTCGGAAGGTAATCCATCGTTACAGTCGGAAGGTAATCCATCGTTACAGTCGGAAGGCAACCCATCGTTATAGTCGGGAGGCAACCCATCGTTTTAGTCGGAAGGCAACCCATCGTTACAGTCGGAAGGCAACCCATCGTTATAGTCGGAAGGAAACCCCAGTCTACAACAGTCTGGATATGCTTGCATATTTCAAATATTAAGATGCTTTTTATATCAATTTGTTGGTTTGTTTTTGTCTTTTGTTTACCCTGACGTTCGGAGAGACAGTGCATTAATTTCTACACTGCAATGCATTTTATTCATATTTCCCTCAGCTCACCCGTCTGTAAAATGGGTATCTGGCTTTAGGCAGTGAAAGAAACTGTCAGAATGCCATTGATCAGCGCCTGTAAATGGCACTGGCACTGTCTGCTCCTCAGGGAGTTGAGATCAGCCTAGTAGTGATCAGGCCTGCTGGGGTAATAATAGTATGACATCGCGTGAACGAGCATTACTGTGGATAGACTTATAAACCGCATTATTATTATTACTATTATTACTACTATCATTATTATCATTATTATTATTATAAGTGAAGTGTTCCATCAAGATTCTGCTCTCTTTTTTTATAGATTCATGCGGACCCTCAAACAAACAGAACTAACAGAGATTTCTGAGGACGAACAAGATGAGGTACACACCGACCTTTTGCAGAACGGTTTCTCTGTATTTAATTATGACTTTTGGCTTCCCCTATAAATTGACATTAGTTGGAACAGCATGTCTACATAATACGTCTACGGACAGGTGTATTTTCTAATTCATACGTAAAAGGACGAAGGTCTAGGTCATGACATGTGTCATCCACTAACCAAAGGAGGTCTAGTTTCACCCACAACCCGAAACGCACCGCACCAGACTGCACTTTTCTCAGATGGAGTGCAGCCATAAAATGTCTGGTGTTCTTCAGTATTTGACCACTAATGTCTGCACGAACGTAATTAGTGCAAAATTTAAAAACTATCTAGAGTCAAAAATAGAGGGGGCTGATTGTGTAGAAATAATCGTACATCCTGAAACCGTACCGCGAAAGTGAAGATATGCCGTCCTGAAGTTGTTAAAAAAAAAGTTATTTGCTGCAGGGAGGGTATCACAAAGGCTTCAGCGGATTTCCTTTATGCAGTATGTGCTCTGCCAAAAAAAAATAAAAAATTAACTCCTTCTCATCGACATTAAAATTGTGAAAAATATGAATGAAGGACCCCCACTGTAAACAACATAATGGGAGAGCAGTACTGGCTCCAGATTTATGAACAAATCTTGGCTATCTCGGAACATTCCCGTGGTTCAAGGAGAACATTTTATTCAATGGCTCAGAGAGGCTTTAACAATTTGGCTCTTACAACCTTATCATCTGTCCACAACATTCGCTCCACAAAGTAATGAGCCGCACCACAGAGGAGCGGGTGTTGCAGGCAGTGATAGTGCTAAAGTAGAAAGCCAGACTTTTAGGGCACAAAGTGCGGCTTGTTGCGGTGCGGTTCAAGATGTGTGGTAAATATGTTTCACACTGTTTTCCTCTATCAAAACACTCGATATCCCTGACGCGCACTAAAACAAGGCACAAATAACATTTACTAGGAAACACTACCTGAAGCATACGAGTCTGCGTGAATGTTGTGTCAAACAAACACGATCTCTTAAAAAAACAAAAACTACATTAAATGTAAAGTGCGATCTATTCCAGTCATCATCCGACGGCATCGTAAAGAGGGTGAAATAAACAAATAAAAGATATATCGGAACACAAGACCTTTTTTCCTAAAACGTGCTTATATGGCGTCCGATTACCGAAAGAAATTCACTCACAATCAGGCTAACCTAGGAATCCATGAAAATCATACCAAGCATTCTAAGCAGAGTCTCGTCCATTGAAATTGTTGCTTTCAGGCATCTGCCTTCACTTTCGGCGTAATCTTGTCAAACATAATTTCTATTCCATATATATATATATATATATATATATATATATATATATATANATATATATATATATAGTGAGAGAAAATGTTTCCGCAATGAAACCTCGATATTAAGTCTTCAGATAATAAATATATCTCGTTACTGAGTATGCATTTCAAGTGCACGAGGTCATTATTATTTTATCATTTCAATGTTCGGATGGACCTCGATATACAGCAACCTGAACAGTATGTATAGTTTAACTGTGCACCAAGGGCATACATATTATCAAAGTTCCCAATTTGTTCTCTTGCCAAAGTACATTGTGTCGTCCACGGCTTTCTAGGATTGGCTCGAGAAACGTGGGAATCGATACCTAGTGCTGCAGACGATTCAAATTTTGAGGTCTTCTAGAATGAAAGAAAAAAAAAGGTTAAAAAAAAAGGGAAGAAGAAAAATAAAATAAAAAAAGTAAACAAACATAACAAAACCAGTAGCGGTGGTTTTGAGAAGAGTTAGGGGGCATTTTTCCGTGGGCTGGGGCTGGGGTGGAGGGTGTGGGGGTGGTATTCAGATTGTCTGTACGTGAGATAAAGTTATTTAAAGACATGAGAAAAGACAGACAGAGGCAGAACTGGATACGTAACAGAGACAGACACTGAGTTCTCTGGGTTTTGGGTGATCAATGACATGAACCCCCCCTCTTGCGCTCCGAAACCTACCCCCNNAAAAAAAAAACCAACACATCCACCCCCGCGCCTCTCCTATCCACTGCCTTCCGGCATACTATTAGTGCGTGACATTTCAGTTCAAAGTAGCTCATTCCGATTCACGGAAACTCAGGTTGCACGGTCTTGCGTTCTCGCGCCCCAGGGGGAAAAGTCTCCGAGGGCACGGGATGCCGGGGAGTTCGCTAGCCTAACTTGCCGTCTTTATCGTCGTTGTAGGCAGAAATTGTACGGATTGTTTAATGAACGCGGCTTACTTGTCTTGGGGTAACAGTTTCTTTCATTTTTTTTTTCTTTGCGCCTATGCGGTAGGGGGAAGCGAGAGCACGAGAAAACCACGAGCTAGAGAGAGACAGACAGATGAAGGAAAGAGAGAGAGAGAGAGAGAGCGAGACAGCGATACAGACACAGAGATAAAGAAGGAGAGAAAGAGAGAGAGACCCAGAAAGAAAGAAAGAGGAGTGGATGAGTGAGACACAAAGCTAAAGTAGCGGAATGATTAAGGACGACAAAAACCGTTTGTGTCTGGTGAAAGCTTTGATAATGTCTGGCGGTCTTGATTAGAGATTTTACTACATGTCTGGTGAGTGAGTGAGTGAGTGAGTGGGTGAAAATACGTTTAGAGGGACAGAAAGGGTCCCAATGAGTTTAAGGAAAAGACAAATAGATTTCTAATCCTTTGCATCCATCGACTGCCTATACGCGTGCATGTGCACTGGACCACAAATAAATGAATGAATGAATGAATGAATGAATGAATAGCCCTATGCATGCATGCAATCAGCGCATTAGGTAAGAAAACACTGACAACCTCTCTCCTCCCCCCCCCCCCAGATTACCTCTATACTCTAACACCTGCCGGCTCACTCTCAAGCCGGCTGCCCCTACCGGAGTCCCCAGAGCTGGGTAGTCGAACGTAGGCCCGCGCACGAAGCGTTGTCGCGATAGCTAGGGGCCTGTCTGTAAGAATAAGACTGCGGTGTCGGTGAGGAAGCCTAGCGCATTGTGGCATCATAACCTGACCAAGTTGATAGAGCTTGCGGTTGGCTGGATTCGCGGTACCGACGACGCGTGAAAAAAAACGTTAAGGGATGACATTCAGAATCTACAGTGAGAAACGTACAGTTTCGGCAAACTGACCGCAGGCGACAGGTTGTGATTTCATGTAGACTCCGATCGGGGAAAACTTTCATATATAGTTTTTATTAAGTCTCACGACTTGGTTTTACACTACGGAGTTAAAGTGTGCCGGTGTTATTGTGAGCATCCACACGTAAAGGAGTTCAGGTAATAATGGATGTTGTTAAGTTGACAGTTGGCTTTTTAATTAGATTTCTAGGTTTTGTTTAAAAAATAAGAAAATTACGGTGCACGTGATAAGAGATGTGGCTTGATGGTAGGTAAGTTCTGAAAGTGGATGCATGAGAGGAGAGTTAGTGAGCGAGTGAATGAGTGAGTGAATGGGCGCGTGAATGAGTAAGGAAGATATGCGAATGTGTCGGTGAGTGGGTAATAGGAATAGTGAATAGAAGTGGTGAGTGAGTGAGTGAGTGAGTGAGTGAGTGAGTGAGTGAGTGAGTGAGTGAGTGAGTGAGTGAGTGAGTGAGTAAGTGCGTGCGTGTGTGCGTGCGTGCATGAGTGAGTGAGTGAGTGATTGAATGAGTGAGTGAGTGAGTGATTGAATGAGTGAGTGAGTGAGTGAGTGAGTGAGTGAGTAAGTGAGTGAGTGAGTGAGTGAGTAAGTGCGTGCGTGTGTGCGTGCGTGCATGAGTGAGTGAGTGATTGAGTGAGTGAGTGAGTGAGTGAGTGAGTGAGTGAGTGAGTGAGAGTGAGTGAGTGAGTGAGTGAGTGAGTGAGTGCGTGCGTGTGTGCGTGCGTGCATGAGTGAGTGAGTGAGTGAGTGAGTGAGTGAGTGAGTGAGTGAGCGAGCGAGTGAGCGAGCGACCGAACGAGCGAATTTGTCATAATGTACTACCACATACCACACTGCGGCTGAGCTTTTCTTAATTAACTTTGCAACCATCATAGATTTTACCGTGAAAGACTGTATGATTTAACCACAAAAGGTCCTGTGCAGTGTAACATGTGAACAAAATTAGATTCATAGCATGAAGGCAACGGAAGCCAGGATGGTGTTTCAAGTCTTACCAACTTCGACCTGAAAAACAGGTTCTGATTAATCAACTCGGCCTCTTTCATCATTGGTGAGGCATGACATTTTTCTTCTGCCTAGTCGCATTCTGCTACAGCTATTGCTATGATTAAAATGTGGTAATCTTGTAACCTCCCCTTTGTAAACGGGTCCCGCGCGCGAAAGCAACTATAATACATCCTACTGAAAGGGTAGTTTTAATAATGTGTGAGGCTCGATGTTGTACTTTCTACTATGTATGGAACTCTTTGACGGTGCCTCATGCTATATGAGGAGGGACGCAGGGAGCGATTTGGTGAAGGAATCAAAGAGTGAGTGGGTGGGTGGGTGAGTGAGTGAGTGAGTGAGTGAGTGAGTGAGTGGGTGCTTAAGTGCGTGCGTGCATGCATGATTGCCTGCGTGTGAGTGAGTGAGTGAGTGAGTGAGTGAGTGAGTGAGTGAGTGAGTGAGTGAGTGAGCAAATGAGTGAATGCGTGAGTGAATGAATGGGTGAGTGAGTACTGGCTACGCAGTGAATGAAAGACTGAATTATTTACACAGGAAATACAAGTCATGTGTGACTGCAAGACCATTTGTGATGAATTTACTCACTCACGGTCTATCTGACAGACTGATGGTTAATTTAGAGATTAATCCGCATGCTGTTGTCTTTAAAACTTACGCAGGTGCTGGAGCAAAGTAGGGCGTCCAATCACAAGTTTTCTTAGAGTTGTAGTTAACTATCCGTGAAATACCCAGAATCCAGAGATGCGCGACATAACCATGACATCCCCTTCAGTCTTGATTTCGTCAGCATCCCAACCCTTATATAGCAAGATGCCCGCGCAGCAAACGGGGTTAGTTTAGTTCACACAGGTGTGCGCTGTTGACAGGGTTAGGCTGCGCATAAACGCAAGTGCACGCTGGAGATCTTCATGACGTCATACAACATATGGGGTGCTCACAGTTATATAAATATGTTAAGGTGACCCGGATTCCCGAGGAGTTATGACAATCTTTGCTTTAATAATTTTACAGGACCGTTTCTACAAATTATTACAATGGATGTATGCAATGTACCAGTCTGAGTGATGTACTCCGTACTTATGTGCGAAGAAAGGCATAACTAAGAATGAAACTAAAACTGTGTGCGTTCAGTATTTAGTTGTGATCTATGTGACTCCTGTACGTAGATATTTATCATTAATTGTAATCTGTGCTGTATCGTTGCCGATGTATGTACTCTGTTCTTCGCCCACGTTCCACACTTGTGGTCTGGCTTTGAGAGAAATATACCTGTTAAACTTCTTACAAGGCTTTAGTCTTATCTGCAATCAACGCCAGGTATTCTTCAAATATGTCGTCGACCATGGACCCAAATTTTCTGCGGTTACTCTGCCGTTTTATGACAAAAGGAAGAAAGCGCCATCGGGAAAGTTTTGAGAAAATCGCAAAAAATGTTTTTCCTGTTTATAATTAACACTAGCGCTTAGTGTCCTTTTAAGGTTCCCTAACTTTGTTAATTATTGAGATATCGTGATGGGACCCAGATAGAAATGTGCGTCATCATCTGGGGATTCCAAAACTATAAATAACTCAATTTGACCTACTTTGGCGCTTTCGTCCTTTTGTCATAAAACGGTAGTATTATCCTTTTAAAAACACTGTTATCCACATTGTGTCGAAATCAAAATACTGGCAATGGCTAATCACATAACGAGAGGATTCATGACTTGGTCTAGCATCAATATCTTAATAAATATGAGATATTTAAAAAACAATCGTATATGTCCCAACTGGCTGCTGCATGCAAGCTGCTGTGTTATCACACAACATTTAACAAGGTATATACGTTGATACTGTATGAATTGGATGGACGGTCTTTTCAAAATGAAACTCCAGTTTTCACTCCGACGCGCAGAGCCCCAACATTAAATTTCAATTTATTATGAGCCCGATGACAGTTCAAACAGAGAACCCAGTAGTGACCGTTTAACTGCAAGACGACATGTGTTATGGACACAACACATGTTCAAGAAACTCCATAACCCTGCCGTGTAACGACAAATCAACGTGCAATCAATCAAATAACATTTATACAGGTTTTGTGGTTGCAAGTTGCAGTATAACCATATATCCAAATAACAATGATCCGGTGTTTTGATTTTGTCGTTTGCAAATTGCAGTATAATCAGACACCCAAATAACGAGTATACGGTGCTTTGTCGTTGCAAAGTTGCAGCATAATCATATATCCAAATAACAATTATCCGGTGTTCTGATTTTGTCGTTTGCAAATTGCAGTATAATCAGACACCCAAATAACGAGTATACGGTGCTTTGTCGTTGCAAGGCAGGCCGTACGAGAACGGGCATTTTAAATATAAGATGAACAGAAACATGAAATCATAGAAGACCTCACAGGAAACCGGAGTAAAATGAAAATAGTTTTTACCGGGAGGTCGTCGGAAAACGCGCAGCGTAAGCTACATGAGACGAGAGATTTCGTTTTTGCCAGGAGGTCACAGGAGAACGCAAAACGTACGATAACCCAGCATTAACTGAACATCATTTTTATCAATCTCAGCCCGGGAGAGAAAGCTGAACGGGCGAAATTCAATCCGGTACCAAAAATAACGCAACAGACAGCATACAAATGAAAAAATAATAAAAACTTTGATACACGAAGAATACCAGTAATATATTTTTAAAAATCCAGAAAAATGAATAAGTTGAAATGGTGAAAATTGCGTAGGAAGAGGTATTCAAGATTAGATGAAAATAAACCCCAGGATGGATTACACGTATTTAAAGAAACAGAATTTTATGGACCTGAATTCAAAGACAAAACAAAATGAATGGCGAAACAACTATGTGAACAAATGTGACATGGATCAGGCCTCTGACACCTGGAAGCTTCTAAACAACCACGGTATCGACGAAACTGTCATCGTAATAGATTTCGTCAGCATTTTTACATGTAAAACAATGTCATGACACAGATTCCAGATAAATTCATAAATAGTTGGGTTGTTTTTTTTTAAATCCCACTCGTTTGAGAACACAATGGCATTGATGAGTAGCTTATCAATTATTATTTCCGAATTATTACAGGATCTTACGACTTTATTATTTTGTATTTTCTTTCAAGTTCTTGGTTTTATTATTATTATTTCTCTTTTCCATGCGTTATTCATGATTCTCCTATACTTGTTGCTCCTTACATGGGCTGTTGGGCTAGAGATATCCTAGAATAATTTTACTCTCTCTCTCTCTCTCTCTCTCTCTCTCTCTCTCTCTCTCACACAGATTTCAACAGACTTCTGTGTTAAAACGTAACCAGACCACTTAAGCAGAACTCTTAAAGGTGGTGCTATTAAAAGGATCTATCATGCAGCCGGACTGCAAAAAAACACTGCACGGTCTACACTGGCTGTTACACTGCAGCAAAAATATGGAAGCTGAATTTGTGACGCAGTTAAAAGGGGGTCTTTCACGTGACCGAAACGCGGAAGACATGCACAGTCCCCATAGGCAGTTATGCAGCAGTAAAAGTGAAAGTTGCAGCTGTCACTCAATTTAATGGGTCTATCTCGCGACCGAAATGCGGAAGACATGCACTGTCACCATATACGGTTAAGCTGCAGTCGATAGTGGATGCCGGAGTTGTGGCGTAGTTGAAAGGGTCTTTCACGCCACCGAAATGCGGAAGACATGCACTGTCGCCATTGGCAGTCAAGCTACAGTTGATAGTGGATGCCAGAGTTGTGGCGCAACTAAATAGGGTTTATCATGTGACCGAAATGCAGAATAATTGCGCGGGTCTCCAGTGGCAGTTCTGCTGCAGTAAAAAGTAGAAGCTGCAGTTGTGACGCAAAAAAAAAAAAATTAGGTCTATCATGCAACCGAAGTGCGGAAGACTAGCACGGTTTCCAATAGCTGCGGGTATCTTGCGCTAAAGATGAAAACCGCCAGTGTGACGCAATCACACAGGTCTATCATGCCAAAACTTGCGCGGTCCCCATTGGCTGTGCTGGTGCAGTGAAAAGTGGAAGCCGCAACTGCGACGCAATTAAAAGGTTTTTTTTTTCACGCCACCGAAATGCCAAAGACATGCATAAATCCCACTGGCAGTTCTGATGCACTAAAAGTGGAAACCGTCTGTGTGACGCATCGAATGTGACGGAAGAGAAAAAAAAAGATCCATCCTGTGACCAGATGGCTTTATGACTCGGCTAAAAGGCTGGAACTGTCAAAGACCCACTGACATGTTGTCTCTGTTGCAACATCGATGTCAGATAACAGTTTCGAGAAAGTAATATTTTGGAAACCGCTACACATCGTGACGCGAACGCCGGCGTTTTTTGTTGTTTTTTTTTTTAAATCAGATGCTATTTTCGGAGGGGTAGGCATCAACATGATACTGACAGAACAAGGCTTAATTTGTCTGCCAGAAAAGAAGAGTTCCACATTTCAGACAAGTTGAAACCGACGGCAACTGTCAAATAAACGACCAGTCGTAATGGAATAACAGTCTTGCTACTGTCTGACAAATTAAATATCACGACGAACAGACAGACTCGAAGAGGCCAAGTCGCGTTCAACGAGATCTTTGTCCTTTCTGTCTTCTCCTTTTGGTTACAGTTGACTCGGTTTAGCCGGACATTTCTTTTAACTGCAACATTTTTTTTTCTCAGATATCAGATATTACTATCGATAAATCGCCACAGTATAATATGAAAGGTATGGGTCATTTTTTTTTTTTACCCTTGAATGCCCTTCAAGAAGTTCCCGTATCTTTCACTTTATGAAACAGGTAACTTATGTGAATGCCCCGCGGCCGTTAAAAAAGTGTTACTTATTATTTGTGTTTTTGCTCTTGTGAAACAACAACACAAAATTTGTCTCACTATGTTGTTATTGAAAAAACTTGGAAATACGTTAAGTGTCAGCGTTCTCGGATTTCATGGCTTGGAGATGTTTTAAAATGAAAAGAAAGAAAAAACAAAGACAATGCATGAAAGTGCCTGGAAGGGCTAGATCCAGACGCTTCATTTTTCAGTCACGTTTATTATGGGATCATGTGTTTCTGTCTCCGGGACAGATTCGTCAAGCCGCTCCTGGGAACAACATTATAAAATATAATGCACCCCCTTCATGCTTCTTCTAGTTTGTCGCTGTGTGTGTGTGTGTGTGTGTGTGTGTGTGTGTGAGAGAGAGAGAGAGAGAGAGAGAGAGAGAGAGAGAGAGCGAGAGAGAGAGAGAGCGAGAGAGTATGAATGCGCGTGAGCGTGCCTGCGCACGTGCTGCGGATGAGTTCTCACAGATCATAGAATTCACACAGATATTCAAGGATATGTTTGCGTTATATTAGACTACATAGTTTTGCTTCTATCATCATCATCATCATCTGTTATTCAGAAGTTTTTCTCCAGACGGTTACATTCGGAATACTGGCTAAGACGGTTAGAAGTTATTAAGTTATTTGTCTCCCACGACAAAAAGCTATAACGTATAGTGTTCTGTCACGTCTCATACATTACACTCTCGTGAGACATTTCGTGACAATGTTCTCTGGGCCGCTGGGTGGCGCTGAATACTGATTATCTACTTTGTTTCCACTTTCGTATCGATAAATGGGCCACTGCTCGAGTGTCAACGACCTGCTGCAGTATTGGAAGACTGCCACACCCAGCAGAGACAATATCGGTTCTGAGCATCGATACTTTCGATTATCACCATTTTCAATCCATCGTGACAGGCAATTTCATTTCTGTGTATCGGAACGTATCGATATTCAGCATTTTTTTGCTACCATCACAGGCAATTCGGGTTTCGATATTTACTATATTCGGTGCTCCCAATCGGGTAAAATCGTTCCTCAGTATCGACATTTTCCATCCCTCCTCACGGCAAGATAGCTTCCAATGAAGTTTGAGTTTCGCCAGACAGAACGTGCATACTTTGCCCTATTCTGTCTCTTCCAAATGTTGTAAACAGGTCACCTTTGGACCCACATAGCTGTACGTGTTACACCTGGGAATCTAGTCCTGTTCCGTTATTCCAGGGTTGCACTGACCAATCGTCTCCAAGGAGGACAGGAAGGTTAGGTTGTCCAGCGAACGTGTTCAACAGATCACAGCTCGCTTTGAATACGCTAATATAACGTGACAAAGGCGAACAGAGGAAGGGATAAATTACATGGGTTGTTTTTTTTAATAGAGTGACACTGGAGGCGATAATAGTAGAGCTTGGCATAACGCGTTTATCCATAGGACCAATGTCAACGCAGCTTGAGTGAAACACAGTCGACTTTACTCATGCGCAAAATCTTTCTGATGGGTTCTTTTCGCCTAATCTATATTTTTGCACAAACTTATGTAATGAACGCCGTAAGCAAACGTCGTCGATTGATCGCAAGTTTCCTAGGTTCTCCAAAAGAGGTTCGATTAAACGGATTCGGCTGTGCTAAACATTTCACCCTTCCAAAAAACTTAAGTCTTCCATGTGGCCAGCCGACAATCGCTTTCTATACTTATTATCTTATGAATGTAATGCCCTGTGTAATGTATTAGCTGTGCTGCA
Source organism: Ellobium chinense (assembly GCA_033807755.1). Lineage (NCBI taxonomy): Eukaryota > Metazoa > Mollusca > Gastropoda > Ellobiida > Ellobiidae > Ellobium > Ellobium chinense. The sequence goes on from JAWQUT010000212.1 coordinate 847,970, forward strand.
CTTGTTCAGAGCAAATTTCCATAAGGATTAATAAAGTTTATCTTATCTTTTCTTATTTCATTATTTTGCAGCTCTGTTTAACCAATAACTAGATTTACGTAAGCGTTACTCGCTCATTGACGCTTTCGCGCCTTACTCTCAGTCAGCAGCAAATCCGGGGTTTATTTGTCCTGGCTGACTGATTCGGAAAGGTCAATTATTGTAACCATCTGGCCATAACCTGGTCGCTCTTACATGAACAAAGGCCTAAACAGGGCGAGTCGTTGGGGCAATGAAAATCCTTCCATTGGTGAGAGAGTGTGTTTTGTTAGACTCGTGAACGCAGTTTAGTTTTCAGACGGGATCAACGCCCTGGCAGCTTACTGAAGTACTGTAATGGAGGTATACAAAGAAAACGTAATGAGACGACATCAGCTAGAACATTTTGGTAACAACCGGAAAACTAAACGGTAAACGAAGCAGAGGAAGACAAAGGGAGAAAATCCTGGATGTTGTGGCAGGTCGGAGGGGGACAATGTAGCAATAGCAAAATGCCACGGTGGGCAACAGGGAAATTGAAATGGAGGCCCGTGATCGCCTACGCCAGCCGGCATGGTACTTAAAGGAGCAGAAGAATGGGCACAAGAATTCCGTGGGTGTACTGCCCCAGCCATGACGCCTATACTGTCACAGCAAAGAGGCGTGTGGGGGGNGGGGGGGGGGGGGGGGATGATGTCGCTGATACTGATACATTGGCAGGCGAAGGCACAGATTGGGAACACTCTCAAGCAGGACAAAACAGACGTCATCAAGGGACTTACTAAAAGGCTGGAGGACGAGGTGGAGAAGGTATGGAACAGCAACCTTGCTGTGGGGCACATGAAAAAAAAATGGGTGTCGTGAGAGGTAGTGAAAGACATTGTAGACTTGTTGGAAGGAACAGAGCAGTCTACATTAAGATGTCAACTCATCACAATATGCAGTGATGCCAACGCAACTTCGGATCCACTACCCCCGCGCTCTTTCAGGAGTGGGCTTGGCGACTCAGTGGGTGTGGCACTAACAACAAAGTTCAATTATCACACCACTGGCGCAGTACTGATGTTTAATACACCTTAAGACGGCTTTAGGAGTCGGCATCCGAACAACTATGGACTTGTCCGGAGTACAGTAATACTGATTCTAATAACAAGGGAACTACTGAAATAGACACAGGAATCACATTTCTGTTTGGATCGAGATAGCATCAAGAAACAGGATTATGTATCAGTGATTGACTGCAACACTCCTGTCATTGAAATGCTGATTTAAACAACAACAACAACAACAACAACATTAACAACAACAACAACAACAACAACAACAACAACAACAACAACAACAACAACAACGACTTCATGTTTTGTAACCTTTCAACCGCTTCTTGACACATAAGACCAGATAATAAGCTACTCCGTCTATAGAGGTCTTCAACAGCCTGTCACAAAGCCGCAGTATCAATTTTAATTACCTTACAGTATTAGTACATTATGAACTAGATACGCACGTCACCTGTTTATGAGGGTAAAACCATAAAAACGTTCTCGAAACGTCTCAGTTTTTCTCAAAGTCCTCGCTTTGTCTATCATCTTGACCGCTTTTTCTTCATACTAAAGACAAGTTAGCGTGCGAAGGCGTTAACGTGACACCTTTTCAAGCAGGAACTCAAATATATGGAGGTTCCTGCTGTCAGATATTAATATGTAATAATTTGCTGTTTTCAATTGGACACAAACTTTTCCTGCTCTAAGAGAGAAATGTCAAAAAATTCTCGAAACCATAATGTATTGCTTTGATTCGACGCTCCTATCCGGGCACTGAAGACCAGGCTTCGGCCAAACGAAATAAGCAACAGATTATCGCCTAGTAGAGTTATACAGGACAGATGCAGCATCCGCTTTGGTGAGTGGTGATACCACGACACCTTGTGAAGCTCTCAAACAACACACTACCGGTTTAAATCCTCCAGTTACCTCTAAATTTCAAAAGCAACATCTGTGTACCTGGTAGAATGATTTAGGTAAAGGTCGGCTTCTTTCGAGTGTTAGAGGCTATAAAGGTCCGGAACACTAATTTCTGTGCGAGTGGGCTTTTCCTTGATGAACTTCTATTGTTCCGCTCTTTACTATGAGTGTATTCTATCTATCTTATTTCACACAGTGTGTCGATGAATCTTCATAAATGCCTTGGGAAAGCATTTCATTCACGTTTTCTTCAGTATAGGAAACTGTAAAATGGGTACTTGGCTATAGGCTGTGAAAGTTATTATCAGAATGCTAATGATCAGCGCCTGTAAATGGCAGCAGTATTATATGCTCGCCTGAGCGTTGAGACAGTCTGAGAATTATCTGGCCTGATAGGGTAATAATGGTGAGAAGTTGCGTTGGCGAATACAAACCTGGGTACACGACTTAATAAACAGAACTAATTTTATTATTATTACAGTATAATAGATCTGGAAATATCTAGGGATTTCTGCTATCTATAAAAATTTCAATAATAACTGCCTCGTCTAATGCCCGTAAATCGGACACGATATTCTCCTGGTGTGCGAGGAAACCATCAAAAGTTCTCAAAGCAACAGACTCTTCTACGAGGAAACCATCAAAAGTTCTCAAAGCAACCGATTCTTCTACGAGGAAACCATCAAAAGTTCTCAAAGCAACTGATTCTTCTACGAGGAAACCATCAAGAGTTCTCAAAGCAACAGATTCTTCTACGAGGAAACCATCAAAAGTTCTCAAAGCAACAGATTCCTCTACGAGGAAACCATCAAAAATTCTCAAAGCAACAGATTCCTCTACGAGGAAACCATCAAAGTTCTCAAAGCAACTGGTTCTTCTTAATCAACATTTCTGTCCATCGTCTTGAACTCTTCTCGACACTAAAGACCAGATAGCGTGTCAATGTCTTATAATAACAGCTTTGGAGGTCAATAACCCATCAGAGTACCTCTTATCAGATAATATGATGGTCTCTTATTATTGGTAGTCCTTGTGAATTGGTCACGACATGAAATTCGTAATCTCTCTCTCTATCTTTCTCTTTGTGTGTGTGTGTGTGTGTGTGTGTGTGTGTGTGTGTGTGTGTGTGTGTGTGTGTGCGTG
>JAWQUT010000212.1:861920-874447 GCA_033807755.1 Ellobium chinense
GCATGCCATTAAAAGTTGTGCTAAGCAGTCAACATGTGGTCAGGTGTCAAAGTGACTTGGCCGCTATAGGGTTAATCTTCATGCTTAATGCATATCTCTCGCGCCACATCCTGAGCAGCTGCTCTCGGCTTTCAAAAATGTCATTGGGCTTTTAATTCTTCACTTCGTTTCACATTTTATCATTATCTAATGTCCGTTTCTTTGAATGCTCCACATCATGAGAGGACAAGGACAAGGACAAGCTAAGTAAGAGGTGACAGGAAGAGGACCAAAGGTTTGATGGAGCTCCTCACCCCTACTCCCTCCTCCCCCCCCCCCCCAAAATCCCTTTCCTAGAGTTATGAAACACACTACCGGGTTTCTCTTTTTCTTTACTTAGTTTGAGAGTAAAATTCAGCTGACTAATAATAATAATAATAATAATACAGTCGAGTCCATGTATGTCGAAACCGGATACCTCCAATTATTTATTTGTCGAAATAAAAAGAAATAATAGTTTTTTTTCCTTCTTTGCGTCTATTAATTATCCTTGCATAAGACGAAGTAATTAATGCCCATTTCTGATTAGTCCAACTGCTCAGCGCTGCCACAGAGGCAAAATCACCTCCTGGCGTCTTCCCCGCGTGGTACTAAACAAGGCCGACGGCTTGAAAAACAAACAAGACGGTGCCGCGGATAGAGAGAGGCAATAAAACTGGACACTGCGAGTGCCAATAAGTAGCACAATAAGTAGGGCGTGTGTATTACACCACCGCTGATAAGACAGTAGGGGGAAGAGAATGCGGGAGGGCTCGGCTGAAAAATCGATCGATAATTAAACATCTCGGCAGCAGTGTATACATACACTGGCCCATTGCACTGTGACGGTAAATAAACAAGAGGCTGCCCTCGTGACCTCCCCAGTGTGCTCGCTCGCTCGCGTACGGTTGACTCATCTTTATCATTTTCAACTTGAATTAAATTGAATTTGTCCTCTAAATAATGGCTTCCTCTAATCCTGTAAAGAGAAACCTCAAGACTCTTTCCATTGAGTCGAATATTAACATGCTCCAGGAAATCGACAGAGGTGCGATGTCGAAGAATGTCATAGCTGAGAAATATGGCGTTCCCGTTAGCACGCTTTCTACGATCTTGACAAACCGGGAACAAGTGGAAAAAGCGGCGGCCTCTTCATCTATTAAGCTACTACTCAGAGCGATTTCTTAGAAAAAGAAATAATCCCATTTAAAATACTTTCCCAATATGCCATCTTTAGTCACATCCCCTGTTGAATTACCCTCGTGACCTCCCCAGGGTGCTGGCTCGCTCGCATACGGTTGACCCGCCTTGGAAATCGTTAGTCGAATCCTGATTTCTCCAACTCATTGGGGTGGTCCCAGCGAATTGGAGTTAAGCGGACTCGACTGTATGCTTTAAAGGCCCGTTCGGGTGTAAAAGGACAGAAGAGGCATAATGGGATACTCCAGATACTTGAATCGTACTGCACGTTTTCAGTTTAACAAATCTCTCATTTAACTTTACCCTCCACTCTCTCTAGCCATTCTTAAGAAAAGGTAATCATGCTGCCGACATTCATTACGTCTGTACAAATTACCAGCGAATCTGCTCTCCTCCTTTCATAGTTTCGGGTGGCAAACAGAAGAAAAAAACACACAAGAGCAAACAAATAAGATTCGCTCATGTGATAGACTCGACCAGGTGCCATGTCTTTCGCAGAGCGTGTCAGGTAGAGCTAGGCGTGATCAGTAAGTAAGAAAGTTTCTGAGGTATCTTGCCAACATCTACACTGTCTTCAGGGGTAGCTCATGTTCCTCTTGTAGACAGATAGACAGACAGACAGACAGGACAGACAGAGAGAGAGAGAGAGAGAGAGAGAGAGAGAGAGACAGACAGACAGCCAGACAGACAACAACAACAGCAGCAGCAGCAGCAGCAGCAGCAATAGCAGCAGCACAACAACAACAATAACAAATACAACAATCAGAACGACTTAGCTTACATGTGACAAATCAGTTATTGTTCGCAGGAGATTAAAAAAAACAAAACACCTCACAAATCTCTGGATTACCAGTTAACACTTTGCAATTTTTTGACGCGCACCACAAAGGAATCAAGTCATCCTACACTTTGCTCGAGATTCTGTGCACCTGGAGCACTCTCTCGTCCACAATGTGCGCAGAAACGAGACATACTCTCGAAATAATTACGGAATTAGATCGCCGAAAGCAGTGACAGATTGTACATAAAAATTCGACCTCAATATGCTCTACTTCTAAACAAGGTTTTTCTAAGCTACTTGAAATATTAAGATTGAGAAATACATCATACAAATAATTATCGATCACTTTCAAACGGGTTTATAAGAAACTATCCGTCTTGCACGTTGTAAAATATACCATAAAACTCTATGTGCTGGTCCTTTAGAAATTAATTCATTCTTCCCTTAATCACTAGAAACTTTTTGAATGCTGATTTTAAAGTGTGTTCTGATATGAGAAAATGTTCTCAAAATCGTGAGAATTTAGACAAACCTCGCATATTATGTTTAGTAACATTAACTATCACTATATTAATATGAAATAGAGTCAGAGCACCTTTGCAACCTGGCAACATGACAAAAGTCAAAACTGGATGTGCCAGGTTTCTTATAGTGGTTGCCAAAAAAATTGCCCACATTTGACAACCCTGGTGATCGTAGCACAGCATCGCGAAATCACTTTCCTTGCTCATCGCATTCAAAGGGTTAAATGCTTATTTGAAGACAAGTTTCGCAATCAAAGGGTTAAATGCTTATTGAAGACAATCTTTTACAGGTAAAACGTGGATTTAAAGTGAGACACCCTTGCTTTCGAAATATAAAAAGACAGTCATTACAACGAAACAATGTATGTGTGTGGCCATCCTTGGTGTGAATGCAATCCAAGTATTAGTGCCTCATTGTTTGGGGCTAATTTCCTTCTCAAAATTCTTGAGGGATGTCATGCCATTCCCGTTAGGTTTTATCTCTCCTACTGGGCCCATTCAAAAATTAGATGTATAAGATAAAAGTGGTCCTGAATTTTTTTAGAGCAGTATATAGACATGTAAATGTTGCAGCAAGATTCTCTACTTCACTGGCCAGTACACGTCTTCACACGAGACCGAGCGCGATCAGTTTCATACAGGAATAAACAACATCTCACAGTTCCGCAGATAAGTGAGCCATTCCATAAAGTTCGTTCATGTAATTAAACATGACCGTTACAACTTAGAAATAATGAATACAAAACATGAACCTATTCTTCTAAGATTGTGTTCACTCGATATAAAAGAACAATAAATGAATTCTACCCCCCTCTCCCCCCCTAAAAAAAAACAAACCAACCTCATAAACATTACATGTCATTCTGAGATAGATAACAAGCCAAGGGCAATTTTCATGTTGAATATGGAGTTAAACTGTGTCTCCTTAATGTCATGAATGATATTAGTGTAACACATGACATAACAGTCAACTAATTCATGCAGCTGTCAATGATAATAAGAAAAGCCTTTCAGGCCGAACTGAGGAAAACGGTCTGTTTTTTATGATGGATGGGCACAACTGAAGGAAGGAGATATGGGTCTCTTAGGTAAAGAAACATCTTGGATTGTTACACTGACAACTTTTTAAGAGAAGCTGTGACGAACTTTCTGGTATGACTCATACAGTTTGATTTATGAACTGAAAGAGAAACAAAAACTCGCAAATCTGATTTAATCCGCTCGAAGCTCTTGGGTCTGACAGGAGCATTGTGCTACCATAAAGTATCCACGGCCTAGATTCTTGTGCGCATATTTACAATCCGGGGCAGTATAATGAGTAGAATAATCGCAACTGTCAAACATCGATTACCTTCAAGCTTACTTCAAGCTTAAACGTAGACTTCTTGCTGAGAGGTAGTCTAGATATCATAGAAGCCCGTCTGAACAATAAAATGAAATCAGTCCCTGATTTTGATTGTTGTACTTAAGAACGAGCTTAACTTGCATACTAAAAAATTCGCAGACTCACAGTCGCCCGTGTTCAAAGCGCTGCTGTCAATGAAACTGCATGAAAATTAATGTTTGTGTGCTGGCTATTTTTTTTTTCTCATCCCGTTTACAGAAAGGCTGTCGATGCTACTAACAATATAATGGAGCTCGCTTGTATTGGCCAATGCTGCAACGTTAAGGGCAGGTCACCAGTCATCAAACTTGAAAACTTGTATCGCCGACTAGTGGCGAACAGTAGCATTTGAGTACTGATGATTTTGATACTCGGAAAGTCCGATGTCGATATTGCAACTCATGCTGTGAAATTACCATATCATTTGGATACTTTCGATTATTTGCAAAACATTTATCCGCACTGGATTTAAATAAGTAAGGCAAAAAAAAACTATAGACTAACAATTTAACAAATTTAATACACAAATTTTCGGACTGGCGTCCTTCTTCAGATGTAGGAAATAAAAATCACCATTTGGATACTTTCGATGTAAGCGGTGACAGATTGTCTAACCTACCATGCAAATCCTTGAGTTAGTGTCGAAAAATCTCGAAAGGGATCTATGCCCATCCTGAACAGCTTATCAGAATTCAGACAGAATAGATGCACTCGATACTTTGAGCATGAACACTGAGTATGGCGATACTTTAACTTTTAGGTATCGATTAACCATTATCGTCTGCTATAAAGGTGCATTGCTGTAAATAAGGGAATTTTAAAAAAAACTGAATGTTCTCGTTATATCCGATTTCCATAAAAAAAAAAAAACCCACAAAGGATCAGCTATTAGCTGTGACAACCGAGACCTCGTGCGAGTCACAAGACATGACATTACGCTGGGGGTTGGCTGTCACCAGGAGAATGAATTTACACTATCTGTTTCCTGTTTTAATCCTACCCTCTCCCGATATAACCCAAAACGCTTTTGTAGTCTGCATCACACGTAAATCGTGCTTTCCTAGAAATCACGAATCATTTTATACTGCCCGTAAAGCACATTTAACTTCTTTACTTTTTTTTTTAATCAGAGAGAGAGAGAGAGAGAGAGAGAGGGGGAGGGGGGAGAGGTGAAAGAGAGAGAAAGAGAGAAGGAGAGAAAGAAAGACAGACAGACTGACAGAAAAACAGACGCACAGACAAACAGACAGACAGACAAACAAACAGACAGACAGACAAGAAGCCAGGCATGTAGGCCAGCAAGAAGGAGGAGTGAAAGAAAGATTACACTTGTCCTCACGGCTGAGATTGACCATGGGTGGAAATGAAATGGAACTTTCAAGATTGACACTGAAACAAATTTATTTCCAAAACCCTTTTTTCTTTAACACGAGCGCTCTTTCCAAATATTCTGCAGGTCCTTGTCTTTTTCTCGATGCACGGGCTATTTCGTGCCTATTACAAAATACGCCAAGTATTCAACCGAAACACATCCCGCCTGTTGAGAAGCGTTCAAGAGTCCACTACCGCTCAATCACTTTTTCTTTTTTCTTTCTTCCGAATTCAATCACATTTTCTCTCTCGCGATTAATGAATCTGTCCCCGGACAATCGCTCCTATCCTTGGACTTGCCTCAAGTGTAGATAAAAGGCTCATTAACGAGTGGTGCTAGCATGTCATTATGATGAATGAATCCATGACGACACAAGGTCAGGTTTATCTTGTTAAAAGGCGACCAAAATCATCTCGTTCACTTTTCCACTTTTTTTTTCCTTGGCTATTCCATTGTCCTGGAGAATGCTTCATGACACTTGAAGCATTTTCATACGTGCCCTGTTCCCGTTCTAACAACCACCGAAGTGTCTGCTGGCTTTCTATTCCCGAAGATCTGTCTTTTTTGTTTTGTTTTTACTGATCATGGATAATGCGAGTCATGCTTAACTAGATCAATTCCCCATTCTACAAATGGGATTGCCGTGGCTGAGCAGCGAACGGTAACAATCCTAACAGTACCTTATTTCACAGTAAGATGGCCCAGGCGGCCATCATAACGTTGATTACGGAAGCCGGTGGAAATTTTACTGACTGAAATAAACGTGAAATATTTTATGCGACTGAGCCCCAGCAACGATAATTTCTAAGCGATGTATGAAACATGAAGGCCTTACAGTCAGGTTTAACGCAGGAATAGAGACAAGCTCGTGGCAATGATGTAAAGTTTCCCTTTATATTGGTTTGGATAAATATGATCTATATTAATAAAACGCTTCAGCCAAATTTGTGTCACAGATGTCTTGAGAACTACGTAACATTAAAAACATGCGGTTTTCACCTAAATTCGTAGAAAAATACACAAAAAGTAACTATACACATCAGTCCTCTTTATTTTTTTTTACCCTTTTTAAAAAAAAAAAAGAATGTGTATAGCAACGAAATACAATCTCCGATAGATCTTTTCAATCCGCCCGATTCGCCAATCGTCCAACTTTTTCACGGAGTCTAATGCATTCGTCTATGATGCCTTTCGGTGCGCTAGGTTTTCTTTCGCCGCTGGTGCGTTGCATGCCTGCCCATTTGTTAAAATGGGGTGTTAGTCTTGCAATAATATAAAAGTAGAGTAAACTGCCGTCACAAATGTGATAGGATATTAATTGTTACCATCACCTCCCACTCTAGAATCTCACACCATATACTTTTAAGGCCACTTAGATCGATATTTTAGTATATAATGTTTATAATGTAAGCGTGTAGTTAATGACTGTAATTGTCTGTAATAGCATCTGAGTTGAAGATGAAACATAAATATGACACTTTAATGTTGTAGGTGAGGAAATCCTAAAATTATATTCCTCTGTAAGAGCGTATGGCTCTGAAAAGTACGATATTAGTGTTCATATAAGTTACTTGATATACATGTATATTGATCTTATTTAGTTACTTAATATACATGTATATTGATCTTACTTTACTAACTTTATCTGTGCCGGATTCATTTGTGCCACACCATTAAAATGGTATAAAACTAGAAATTAAAATCCAGCGCAGCTTGCAAAAGCTTCAGTGTCGATTGCTACATCCATAACTGAAGAGGTTTTTTTTTCCAAAACTCAGTAAANGCGGGTGCGTTGCCTGCCTGCCCATTTGTAAAATGGGGTGTTAGTCTTGTAATAATATAAAAGTAGAGTACACTGCCGTCACAAATGTGATAGGATATTAATTGTTACCATCACCTCCCACTCTAGAATGTCACACCAGATACTTTTAAGGCCACTTAGATCGATATTTTAGTATGTTTATAATGTAAGCGTGTAACTAATGACTGTAATTGTCTGTAATAGCATCTGAGTTGAAGATGAAACATAAATATGACACTTTAATGATGTAGGAGAGGAAATCATAAAACTATATTCCTCTGTAAGAGCGTATGGCTCTGAAAAGTACGACATTAGTGTTCATATAAGTTACTTCATATACATGTATATTGATCTTACTTAGTTACTTAATATACATGTATATTGATCTTACTTAGTTACTTAACATACATGTATATTGATCTTACTTTACTAACTTTATCTGTGCCGGATTCATTTGTGCCACACCATTAAAATGGTATAAAACTAGAAATTAAAATCCAGCGCAGCTTGCAAAAGCTTCAGTGTCGATTGCTACATCCATAACTGAAGAGGTTTTTTTTTCCAAAACTCAGTAAATGCACTTTCGTTGACAAATGAGTTGGTGTTATCTTCAAAGATGCATGTGTGTGTTCATTCAGTCTATACTTAATCAAGTTCAAAATCTGCACTCCTTCAAATTTTGTCATTTAACAGGAAATCAAAATAAATGTGTGAAGAGCAATCTCTGTAATGTTATCTCCCTTTATTTCAAAAATATCATGAGACCACATACCGAATTTTGGAAAACGGTCTCCAATTTAAAATAGTGCTTTTGGTCTAATATGAACATGCTATTCAAGAATGTGAAAGACACTAATATACATGTGCATTACATCCTATGCTTCTTCTTTGTCTCTTTATACGACATTTATTGTCATACTAGCAGTCAGTCATGCACTCAGATCTTTTATATTATCAAAATCCATATCATGACCATATTGAAACTTGAGATTTCGTTCATTATTTTTTTTTTAAATTTCTGGGGGAAAAATAATTTGAAGCCTCCATCACAGTGTATAAGAATTATTGAATTTTGTCACTATAATGAATTTGATATACTTTAGTAAAAGTTGAACAACATTATATTATTATATACAAAACCAAAGTAAATTTCTGGGTCATGAAGGCTCGCTCATTTCCGTCCTTGAGACATCGTTAACGTAATTATTGATATTTCTTCTAATAGCGTACGTCACAACTGTCATTTTTATATTGACATAATACTATATAGTTGACTGAGTCTTCTCATACAGGAAATTTCATAATTCAAACAGGGCAGGCCAATAACCTTACATTGCTCACGTAGACATCCAATGAAATAGCAATCCTCTGAAAGCAACATATTTTTGCGCATATATAAGTAACGGCCGGAGACAATTAAAATTTTAATTACTAAAAACAAAACAAAAAAAAATAGATCTTTTTGTATTGGTGGATACTAAGCCCTGTTTTGATCCTCTTCTAAAACTTGGTAGATTTTGTGTAACTGAATCTGCGTATCGCAATCCAGGTATATCAGTGGAACCCGCTTAAGCGGGAAGGCTCCGTTCCCGACGAATCGTCCCTCTTAAGCGGGCGTCCCGCTTAGGCGGACTATCCATTATAAAGTGATTTCTTAGCTAGTTTGTGCGTTTCATTCAAGTTAAGGGATATTATTACTTGCTGCTAGTGAGGTGTGACAACAGAGTAAGACTTAAATTGTATCTATACTGTTTAAAATAGCAGTCTAAGTGCATTTTCAGTGGAATTGCAGAGCATATTCTTTGCGGGGAATGGGATTTTTGGTTGGTTTCAAAAAGCACCTAAGCCTTCTCACCACTCTCCTTTGAAAATTAAAAAACAATTTCTTTTAAAGACCAGGACATGTCTACATCAAAGGGAAAGAAAGAATACATGTTAAAATAAAAACTGGAGAGAATATGAAAGGTCTAACATCTCTGGTCTAAGATCTCTGAAGTCGAGATGTTCGCCGCNATTTCATTTAATGTTCACCTCAGGCTATTAAAAACAATTAAACTATTTAGCAAAGGGTTAAAATATCAAATCCATTATCGTGATCAGACAAACCTGTCCAGTTTCTGGGACGCCATAAACAGAGTTAAGTAGTCTAGCCAAACTAAGTGTAGATGTAGACTAGCAGGAAGTTTTGCCGGAAGGTTCACTGTGTGTCCAGAGTGGACCGCTTCGAGACCAGCGCCAAGGCCAAAATGCTCTAAATATCTATATTATGTGTTTTAACCCCTTAAGTCCCAAGAGTGAATTTACTGTTAGAAAATGTATTTTTCTATTTACTGAGTAAACAGTGCACACAGTTTTGTTGAATGCAATATTAGATATACACCGTAAAATCTAAGTACACATCTTAATTTTGTGGTCACAGAGGCCATATTATACGAGTATGCTGGTTCTATCGCTTATCATAATTAAACACGTTTCCAAGCTCATGTGCCAAATATGCCAAATATGGAACATTGGGTCCTACAGGGTTAAAAGTGGATCTCGGATAAAGCGGGATCAGAAGTACGTAGGGGTTACCATCGTTTCAGCCACAATATCGAAAGCGAGATCCGTTTGTAACGTTTTAAAGCACCACAGCACAGGGAAGGAAACAGGGAATACACTGAAAAGGTCTGGATGATAGTTTGGCCTATCTGTTCATACAGATGAAAGAAAAAACGAAACGGGATTTTAAATCATGTATGCGAGCTTTAATTGATCTGGGATAAGAATGTTGGTTTGGGACGAGGCCCGAGGTCACTCATGTGTGAGCGGGAATGAAAGAGGTGTACCTAGAAAGACAAACGGCGGTCAAGAAAGATTTATTCTCTTAAGACAGTGCAGAAATAGCATTTTGCTAGTGACCGCACAGACGGATGTAAGAATGTTTTATGAACAAGAAACGTTTCCAGACCCTTGGAATAATCACAGGATCAAGTCATCTAGTCAGAATCAGCGGAGAGTACAATGCCATTTACAGGATCGCCCCAAATCACATCGTCCCGGGAAAAGCGAGCTCCAGACCTCTTCGTTGGAGCCTTGGATGGGGAGCTGAGAATATTATTAAGTGCGTGCGCCAAGTGCAAGGAAGCCACTCCGCCACAAAAATAACCTTTGTAAAGCCTTTGTAAACGAGATCCACAATCCAAAAGTGTGGTTGTGAAATGTGAAGTTCCAAAAAGTGTGGTTGTGAAAATGTGAAGTTCCAATTGTTCCAATACTGCTGCAATGGTCATGACCAAACATCACAGCTTTTCGCTGGATCGCTGATTCTTAGATTGGAGGAGGGGGGGAGAGATAAGAGAGAGGGGGCGCCATGTATGTACCGTACATGTGCTGTGTCAAGTGCAAGGGAACCAGTTCGCCATAAAAAAAACCCAAAAAAACCAAGGCCTTTGTAATACGAGATCCACAATCGAAAGACGAGGTTGTGAAATGTGAAGTTCCAATACCGCTGCATTCTTCCAGTGCGAACATCAGATCCCTTTGTTGGATCTTTGGTTGAGAGACTGGGCTGTGTGTGTCCTGAGTGCGAGAAAGCAAGTTCTTAATCGAAATAGCTCAGGGCCTTTGTAAAAGAAATTTACATATCGGAAAGTAGAGGCTGTGCAATATGAAGTTCCAATACTACGCATTATTCATAAGGCTGCAAACTCAGCATTTCCTGAGAACCTCTTGATACAATCCGTTGTTTTCGCTACAAGCAAAGTGATGTAGGGAAAAGCAATACGAAACGCGCTTGGCGGTCCTGCTCATTAAATATTCCTCCTTGAGAAAAAGTACAAGCCTTCATGAAGCGATCACATTTCAGCATAATTCCTCATGCAAGTTCAGCGGTTCGCATCCTGGGATATGCGAGCCCTAAAATAGTTGAGGGTAGACACCCATATTTTTTAGTATTGCAATGCTCAGCCTTCGAGCTGTAAGTATCGAAAGTTATATTTTTTTATATTCTATACTTGGTACCAAGTAAACATTCCGATATTTATGAAAACTGTTTATACTTATACTATTCAACACTATCGATACTTCAAATACTTCGATTCTGTCAATACTTCAGATACTTCCCATCCTATTGATACCCCGAAGTATCAAACCTTAGGAGACCAGTAGCCACTTTGATACTGACGATCGGAAGAAAGTCAAAATCAATTTCGACACTTTCGATACTTCTGATACTTCCGATCCTATGCCGAACTTCCTGAGTACCGAAATTATCAATACTCAGAAAAGATACTGACCCACCTTTACAGTCAAAAGCTGTTCAACGGAAAGCCCCTCTTGTAGTATCTGATAATGGGTTTTTGAAGTATAGCGTAGCAGCAACACTTTAAGCATCAACGATGATAAAGAACTATACGCAACCAACATGAAGGTTTTCTATCCAATACTAGATACGTTTAATATTAAGGAGACACTACAAAACAAGGTGTTCATAGGTAGAAGGCTCAAACACAACTGACCAGGACAAAGATGCAGGACCACATAAGAGGCGAGCTAGATTTTCAATTAGCATTAAATCTCTACTCTGACAGGTGAGACGTGACAAGGCATGGACATCGAATAGTGTATGTGTAAGAGATAGCCGCGCTGCGAAGGGTCTTGCTTTGAGTTAGTAGAGAGAAGACCGACAGTCTAACGAACACACTAACCCACATAGGCACGCTACAACACCTCTACTCATTGCCAGTCGCTCTGAATCTGCAATCTTCATTTTCGCTCACAGAGATTTCGATGTACTTTGTCGGCTTTGTGCACGGTGGGTTTTTTTTTTCTATTTTCCCAGATCTTACCCTATCTCGTTTCCCGAGGCACACCAAGGGACGGGGGAAAAAAACACCCGAACCATAGTATGTCAAAAGGAGCACCAGCGGCATACTGATTGATCTTATATCCTATCAGCTGGTCCGAAGGGAAATCTACGGGGAAATGCCAAGTCAAGAGGTACGCCGACCTACAAAGGTTTGAAAACCCTTGCTCCAGACTGTTGAAGGCAGAGCTACCTGGAAACTAGGTCTGGGTGAAGTTCTGATTAAGAAAAAAGAAAAACCGGTTAATCGGATACAAGTCATACATCCACTTATCCGTTTACTACCCCACTATACGAAATTAGAATCAGGCTCGTTTTAATAATAATAATAATAATAATAATAATAATAATAATGCGGTTTATAAGTCTCGTATCCAGGCTAATGCCCGTTCACGCGACTTCACACTATCATTACCCCAGCAGGCCTGATCACTCTAGGACTTTCTCGACTCCCTGGGGAGCATGCAATGCCGCTGCCATTTATAGGCGCTGATCACTAGCATTCTCACAATATCTTTCACTGCCTAAAGCCAGGTACCCATTTTACAGACGGGTGGACTGAGGAAAATGAGAATGAAATGCTTTCCCAAGGCACTTACAA
>JAWQUT010000212.1:910388-925428 GCA_033807755.1 Ellobium chinense
TACATACATACATACATACATACATACATACATACATACATACATACATACATACACACACACACACACACACACACACTGAAAACCATTAACTATGGGGTAATACAAATAAAGCGCAGGCCTCCCGGGACAAGCCGGTGGACCTAAGTGAGTGTTCTGTTTTCAGATTATCGCCTTCTGGCCATACCTGATACTTCGTCAGCAATGACGTAGAGGGTAGCGTGCCACGCCCCTGATCACTCTGATAATATATTGATCAGGGGCGTTGCACGTTACCTTGAGGTCGTGTGTTTACAGAACCAGCGGCCTGTAAAATTCTTATACAGTATTACAAACGCGAGCACTTGTATCCAGCTGTGTATTGGTCTACTGTGTTGTCTAAACAGCGCAAAGTCTGATCTAAACGAAAAGAATTTTTTGTTTTGTTCCTATCACTGCTGGGAATTTCTTCAAGTCACATTTAAGGGGAGGTGCTACGCATGTCCAAAGGTTATAAAACTGATTACTTGGTGTGCAACCAAATAAAAATTACGTGCAATGGAATTTCTACATAAACTTGCGTATCAAGGTGCTGAATGGTGCATGCTTCTCTATTAAGGATGATGATTTTTTTGGTGGGTTTTTTTTTTGACACCAGATTTCACCCACGTCTCTTAGATTCCTTTTATACATGACTCTACCAAGGCTTTTCTGGATCTTCTATCTTGATGAATAATTATGAGGCATTAATAACACTCGTTGGTATAAACTAAATCATCTCTGTGTGTAGACAGAAACTTCAGAGAAGATTTGGTAGGGTCATGCATAAATAAAGGAGATGTGTATAAGAGACAGGTTTGGAAGAGAAAAGCAGAGAGGAAGACAAGAGAGAAAGAAGAGGATGGAGTGGTGAAGCGAGATAAAACCAATCGTGCGAACATGAACTAATCCTGGTAATCCATTCCCGAAAGGCCACTTTTGGCTAACTTCCGGTTAGCTGTTCACCGAGCGAGAGGATCGAACGAACACACTGTGGTGGGGAGGGGGAGGGGGAGAGTGTTAGTTTTCTGTTACATATATATATTATGTGTCTGTTCAAATGCGATGTTGTGGAAGTTATAACTGTTATCTTTAGATGGGGAGCGTGAGTGAGCGAGCGAGGAAGAGAGAGAGAGAGAGAGAGAGAGAGAGAGAGAGAGAGAGAGAGAGAGAGAGAGTGTAAGATAATGAAAGAGAAAGTTAGTGGGAGAGTGAAACAGTGAGAAAGAGAAAGAGATGTCAATGACTAAATGTAATTTAGTAACAGTTATGTGTATATATACATTTTTTTTTCCTTTTCATTTGTTCCTTTGTATTGATGTAACATTTCATTGTATGTGGTTGGCTTATGCCTAGATAAATAAACTTCAAACTTGAAACTGTAGATCAAACATAACTGTGCCATAACTCGACGGCGGGGCCTACATCTATATTAATAAAACGCTTCAGCCAAATTTGTGTCACAGATTTCTTGGGAACTACGTAACGTAAAAATATGCGGTTTTCACCTAAATTCGTAGAAAACTACACAAAAGGTAACTATGCACATCAGTCTTCTTTATCTTTTTTCACCCTTTTTAAAAAAAAAAAGAATGTGTATAGCAACGAAATACAATCTCCGATAGATCTTTTCAATCCGCCCGATTCGCCAATCGTCCAACTTTTTCATGAAGTCAAATGCATTCGTCTATGATGCCTTTCGGTGCGCTAGGTATTCTTTAACCGCTGGTGCGTTGCCTGCCTGCCCATTTGTAAAATGGGGAGTTAGTCTTGTTCTCTATACGTATGGTTGGTACCTTTACGTTCTGGGCACCAAATGTGCTGTCGATAATGTACAAAAGACCACTCACAATTATTACGCATGCATGAGCACGATCATCAGAGCATCGCAAACCACAACTCCAACTATCATTACTTCCGCTTTCTACTTAATCCACTGTGAGAGGAATATGATTTGCTGACATGGTCTGCAACAGTGGCTTTTAATGGCTGATGCATTTATTTTTTTTAACTTTTGGAGGCGAGATTTCATGACGCAAATAACACCACTTTTAACATTTATACTTTGCTTAAACCGGAAGTGTGCTTCGCTGCAGCTGAATATTTAAGAACGGTCTACAGGATCTCAAGATCTCAATAAATCCCTCTGCTCTTGTGATAACCTAGTTTTGAGCCTGCATTTTATATTGATTTTTACTCACAAACTCAAATACTTCGTATATATTCGAGACTAAGGTGAGCTCTTTAAAAGATCGCAAAGTTCCGGGACGGTGCACCGGAATACCCCGACAGGTACGCGAGATTTTGAATAGGTTTGATTTACAGCAACCAGGTTTTGTTTACATTCAAAGAAATAAACCGAGTGACGATTTCTGTGGCCGAACGTGAGCTAAAGCGTACTCAAAAGACCATTGCTGGCTAACTTCCGTTTCGAACGAAAAAACCTGCAACCAAAACGAATTGCTATAGTAGTCAAAGCTATTCAGAAACTTGCGAAACTGACATGGCACTCTGCTGGACTTGACCATAAACCCTTCAGATCTTGTCCTCTTCTTATCTACCCCACCCCTGATGCGGAAAAAAAAAACAACAACTATAAAGTAGCCCCAGAAATCCGACTGGTCGGTCGAAAGTTGTTTAAAAACGTTGCTATACTTTCGGGAATTCGTAGACTATTAACCACCCACGCTAAATCGCGTGTTTTGTATGCGTGACGTTCATGTTAAACAAACTGTACTTTTAATCCTTATTTAAACATTCGTCAGCACTGTTCTCTGTCTCTTTTGTGTAGCAAATGTCTTTGACAACGCAAGGTAGTTAACGAATTCGTCATTATTCAGGAGAAACAACCCACTCGCTACATCGTGATGGACGCGCAAGGGTTCGCCGATCTGACGTTAACAGATGACTTTATAGTAGAATGCGGGCCTTCCGCTCGCCGATAAATGACTATTTGAAAACAATGTATATGTATACAAGATATGTATACAGTATATATCCACATAATTTAAGAAGAAAGATACGACCACATGTCAACACTGACATGTATAGTGTTTAGTGGACGTCCAGAAATATGATTGATTAAAACTGATACAGTTTTCACCTCTTGCGTTATTTTGCTCATAACTTCTAGGGGGAAAAGGTTAAATGATGTAATTGCTGAGATTTGAATAGGAAGATTTGCTTTCACTGGCAAACATACTGAAACCCCGGCTGACTTAAGTCATGTATTCCTCTATCTTTTTCTATTTTCATAAAGAATTGGGGTAGGCTGAGTTTCAATTACAGCTCTATTCACACAATACTATGACATGATAATGAAGGGAAAAAATGACAAAGTGACATCTGGCCCAGTTATCATGTTGTGTAATTGTCCTCAACGTGGACACACTACAACAAGGTATTCGACAAATTAGGTCGAGCCAAATTTTGGTCTTTATTTTGGTCAGAATCTGGGCCGTATGAGATGACAGTTTCCGAACTGACACGCTAGCTCAAAAAATTCAAACACATAACAAATGGTATGAACAATTAGGTCTTTTCATGCATATAAAAAGACGGAAGACGATCCTACATAATTTGTTCTCCGAACTTTGTTCATACGAAATACTGCGTTATACATCAACAAAGACATCAACTCCATGGCGTGACATTTGATTGCATACAGGCAAACTATGTCACGTCACCAGCAATGAGAACGGATGTCCGTAACGGCCTGACGGACGTTATGGCCTGAACTTTAACACCCCCTCCTCTTCTTAACGTAACGACTTAATTACAACTCTTCGACAGTCACTGGCCTCAATTCTTTGTTCGGTGTCAGTTACCTGTCCGTTCATTAGCACGTAGTAGCTTGTCAATTTATTTATTTAATTCAATAGACTTTGCTGGGGGTGGGGAGGGGAGAANTAATACACTTATAAGCAAAGCTAAGGGTGACATGACGGTGTGCTTTTGTATCTAGTGTCCCAATTATATTTTGACCCCCGGTCAAAATATAACGTAACAGATAGACCCCTAACCTAGTAGCATACATGTACAACCCAACGGCACAGCGATACAGTTATGTCTTCCAGATATTCAACCGACGTCGTCGCGATGGATGCCGATGCAGAGGCCGCGAGTTCGAGTCTTTACCATTGCCTCATTCTTTAGTTGTTGGGTTTTTTTTCCCTTTCTCTGCGCTATTTTCTCTTCCCCTCCCTTCCCCCACCCACCCACTACCTTACCCTAGTGGGCATCTGTTTGTATCGCATCCTGGTTCCTTTCAAAGTGCTCAGTTTTCTCTTGCACTATTCCAGTGTGCGTCGTCAAAAGCCGGGTAGTTCAGAAATAGCGCCATCAACATCACCAACAAGTACACCACCAACAACGACACCATCACGGAAGACAACAACAACAACAATACCATCAAGGAAGACAACAACAACAACAACAATATCATCAAGGAAGACAACAACAACAACAACAACAACAACAACACCATCAAGGAAGACAACAACATCAACACCATCACCAAACACAATTCCAGAAGCTGATTGATATAATTTCCTATTATGTTGTTTGCTAGAGTTGACTTCTGCCGTGTCACTGACTTTTTATCTCCTACAGTACACCAGTGCCGCTCTTTCTTCCGTTTCATTTCTCTCACCACTAAAGATGGACACAAATCGACAGCAGTATTCCAAATCGATAATTTGATAGACATCGAGGAAAATCGAATATTTAGAAAAATATGTCGATACCAGTTGAAGTTATGAAAAAGCTTATCTCTCGTACAAGATTTCCAGTTAATATAAGGTTTCGTGTTGTTATTATTATTATCAGCCAGCCTGATTTTGATTTTTTAAATCCTTTTAAATGCAAAATAAAATTTGAAAAAAACAAAGAGAAAAGCTCAGGCACTGACAGGTAGATGATATCTGGAATGGATTAAAAATGATGTCAGAATATCTATACTGGTAAAGGTATCGAGTTTACATAACCATCGCTATCCGTAACAATGCATGGATCCATTGTACCGCACAATACGATCTCGCACACCTGCCTTATATAGCTATTATAATCACCTTGTTTTACCCCTCCCCCTCACCAAATCTCTCTCTCTCTCTCTCTCTCTCTCTCTCTCTCACACACACACACACACACACACACACACATGCATACATACATACATACATACATACATAGTACATACATACATACATACATACATACATACATACATACATACATACATACATACATACACACACACACACACACACACACACTGAAAACCATTAACTATGGGGTAATACAAATAAAGCGCAGGCCTCCCGGGACAAGCCGGTGGACCTAAGTGAGTGTTCTGTTTTCAGATTATCGCCTTCTGGCCATACCTGATACTTCGTCAGCAATGACGTAGAGGGTAGCGTGCCACGCCCCTGATCACTCTGATAATATATTGATCAGGGGCGTTGCACGTTACCTTGAGGTCGTGTGTTTACAGAACCAGCGGCCTGTAAAATTCTTATACAGTATTACAAACGCGAGCACTTGTATCCAGCTGTGTATTGGTCTACTGTGTTGTCTAAACAGCGCAAAGTCTGATCTAAACGAAAAGAATTTTTTGTTTTGTTCCTATCACTGCTGGGAATTTCTTCAAGTCACATTTAAGGGGAGGTGCTACGCATGTCCAAAGGTTATAAAACTGATTACTTGGTGTGCAACCAAATAAAAATTACATGCAATGGAATTTCTACATAAACTTGCGTATCAAGGTGCTGAATGGTGCATGCTTCTCTATTAAGGATGATGATTTTTTTGGTGGTTTGTTTTTTTTTGACACCAGATTTCACCCACGTCTCTTAGATTCCTTTTATACATGACTCTACCAAGGCTTTTCTGGATCTTCTATCTTGATGAATAATTATGAGGCATTAATAACACTCGTTGGTATAAACTAAATCATCTCTGTGTGTAGACAGAAACTTCAGAGAAGATTTGGTAGGGTCATGCATAAATAAAGGTATCTAAAAGCCATGGTTGAAATCTGGTGTCAAACAGCTGGTGCTGCTGCAAATAATTGTTGTCCTAAGATCATCCCACTTCAGGATCTTCAGGGAGGACGATGTACCATTCAGCACTTTGGTGTGCAATTTTGCATAGATACTTCAATGTACTTATGGTGTCAGGTTGCGCACCAAGTAATCTGCTTTATAATCTTTGGGAATACGTAGCACCTGCCCTTAAATTACCGAATTCTGTCGTCCGTTCACTGGTGACACCGGCATGCAGTGTAAAGCCATCGAGCACCATATTAACGGGTAAACCCGTAATGTAAATCATCCAGTGTCTCGTTCATAGAGCAGGAGTGTATGTTAAATCCATAATAAGACTTGGAGTGTATGTTAAATCCATAATAAGACTTGGAGTATATGTTAAATCCATAATAAGACTTGGAGTGTATGTTAAATCCGTAATAAGACTTTAAGCGAAGTATACATATGACCTGGAAAGTTAAAATGGAATGTGTTTCGCGAATGGGTCCATGGATGGATGGATGGATGGATGGATGGATGGATGGATGGATGCTTGCATGCATGCCTGCATTTTAGACGTTCTTAATTGATAGTCCTTTTCGCGGCCAATTTTATGCGCCCCCAGACGGTGTGTGGGTGGATAGATAATACATAACAGAACAGACTGGCATATTAATAAAGACAGGTGTGTGTATATATATTACGGAAACAATGAATGGGTGGAATGATTACTAGGTGTATAGTACATATGAATAGCAGATTCCATAACGGGAAGGGTCAGAAGAGAATAATAATATGGGCGAAGAAAAACAAGATGAGGATGCTGAGGATTGCATTTCGGCGGCGGAGGCATGAGGGGGTGCTGTGCCTAGCACCGTGGCGGTATGAAAGGAGAAGAGAGTCATCTGAATGTCAGTTATTTTGGATTCCTTATTTGGATGTAAAGCATTTAATACTGCACAGAAACTTTGGATCACTTGTTTACTGCTCGTCTGAATGTTATGTGGTAATAGAACATATATACAGACCACATGTTTATGGTCGCCATAGAGCAAGAGTGGGCCATCCCACACTTTTTGCGATTTTGGGAGTAAAGAGTTCTATAATTAGATACTGACTCAATCTTGCTATAAATACCTCTTGAATTGCTATTTTTGGCCTGTGGGAACTTCAAACACCAACTTTTCTCTTTTATAAGCTTTTATAACTCAATGACAACATAAACTTCATCCCTCAAATTCTCAAAACATAGCAAATATGGGATGGTCCACGCTTGTTCTACGGCGACCATTGTATAAAAACGTCTGTATCTAAACCATAAAAGCAAGTCCAACTGTGTCGATACTGACCAATGCCATCTGTAGGCGGGGCTTGTTTTCCGACTGTAATGATCCGATAGCGTAGCTTTAAAAGTGCAAGAAGCGTGGTCGGACAGGGTTATTTTCGAGACCCAAGTAATTGTTATCAAATGTTCAGAATACCTATGAAAACCGTTCAAGTCAACACCTGCAGTCCAAAAACGCGATCCCTGAATCAAATCTGATTTTGTAATGTCGACTACATCTAAGTCTTTGCCGGTTTCGTTACTGTTTTCATTTCTTTTTTTAATAGTTATTTCGAAGGGAAACGTGAAGCCAGACTGACAAAAAAGTTATTCGGGAAATAATTTGGAAATTCCATTCAGACGTAAATGGAGGTAAATACAGTGGACGAACGAAAATTGGAAGTAAAATAACTAAAATGGTGTTTACTGTCAAGTTTATTTTCTTCCTTTTCGGTCGTTGCCATTACTGAACTTCTGTTAGGGAACGTAAGTCGACAGCGAATCATTCAGTTGTGAGAAAAGCTCATAGTAAGGTAAATTAGAGAATTTGATAGCAAATTAGGTACTCTGGATTCAGAAACATCCATTTCAATACTTTTGCAACTACTACTCGATACGGATAAGGAGACTTTGAAGTCTATTCTAAGTAATGAATGTATTTGGTGGTGTTTTGTTGGTTTTTTTTTTTGGTGCGGGGGCGGGTAGATGTGGTTGGCCAGCTTATATTTTCCCACCGCATTTCTCTGTATCTCCCTTTCCGCTCTCTCTATCTCTCTCCGGCTGATTTTAGTCTGAGAGTAACGAACCGTAAAGCCCATCCTAAAATATAAATAAAGAAAATTTCATATGGCTTCGGTCATCGTCTTAAGGCGTTCATACTGATGTACTTTGGCCATTCTCCAAGTATCAGATACTCAGGTAAATGGCACATCGCCGCTCGGAATCGATACTGTCGTAAGTCTACGAATGACTGTAAGAACTTACGACAGCATTATTTCCGGAGGGCAATATAACTATATCCCTCTCCTTACTCTACTCCTCCCCTTCCGCCTCTACAGTTATCATCAATGTCTCAAAAGCCATAATATGTGTTGAAACTGGGACACTGGCAATAGTACATGGAGGAATTGTTAGGCCTGTATTATAGATGAATTATCACACCTTGTCGTGAAAACCGCCGGGTCACTACCGAGAAAATAGCGGTGGGCTGAAATGAGTATCTCAATTTTTTTTTTTCGTATACTGCGATACCCGGCCTCTATATTTCAAGTGTCGAAAGTATCGAATGCTGTTTCGATTTTGACACTCAAAGAAAGGCATGTCTAAGTATCACTGTGGGTTTAATACCCATCGCAACACAAGCCAAATGGAACTGGGAATCGAAAGGAGATCATATCAAAATTACATTCGATACTCGTTTGACATTAGTCAGTGTACCTGGTTTGGGTATTACATGACAGTCTCTTTGATTTTAACATACAGAATGTTAGTGGATAATCTCAGAGCGTGCTTGAATGACTAGTCTTGTCCACAACTTCTTTGGATTATATTAAAACTCTCTCGTTGCTAACAACGATCAGCTTAAAAACATTTTCACATCATCAAAAAAAAAGAAAAGAATTAAATTGATATCGAAATTCCGACCTGCATTCGATTCTAAACTTTAACAAATTTAATGCTCAGTATCGATCATGCCCGCCTTTAAGAAACCGGAAGTCTATTTCTCCACGCTGACCTACTTTCTGTATCCTCTCTGTAATGGCTGGCTGTCAACGGTCACTGGAAGGTGTCAATTATTTCATAATCATTAATGTACAGGCCTGGTGCTTATCAAAGTGTCTGTTATATTAAAGGGTTCTTTCATTACTGAGGTTTCTTTAAGATGTGCGTGTAGAGGTGGTAGGGGTATCAGATTTTGAGTAAAATCCTTCTTTTCCTCTGGATCCTTATTAAGATTTCAGTTTTATTCATTTTTCTCTTGAACAAGAAGTAATTAGGATACGTCTGGTTCCAACATATGTTACTCACAAAAGACGGAGCAATACAGTAAGTAGACTGGGCGTTTTTGTAAAAATGTTTCACTTCTCTAAATCAAATCAGTCAGTCAGTCAGTCAGTCAATCAGTGTGTGTGTGTGTGTGTGTGTGTGTGTGTGTGTGTGTGTGTGTGTGTGTCTGTCTGTCTGTCTGTCTGTCCGTCCGTCCGTCGATTTATCACCTCTCATCGCCTTCCAACCCTCAGCCATTCAGGTATGCTTTCGTTAGTGACAAAAATAAAGAAACATTGAAAAGGCACCAAAACGACAAAGGACGAGAGTGAAATGCGAGTCAAGGGAAGTAACGATGAAATCAATGGAGAATAGGGAATTTATGTAGATTACTTCCCTTGGACTGGCGATTTTATGACTTCGCTCCGCGAGCTGCTCATGATTAGAGCGGAATAAATAGCAGACATTAACGAAAGGATAACAAAAATCCTGTGACATACGTGGTGCTTCTTAAATTCTGCCTTTAGAATTACAGGGTTAGATCGACCTAGCCCAATATAACAACGTCGTCTGGATTTTTGTTTGTTTGTTTGTTTTTTCTTTTCAACTACAGGATGGCCACGTATCCTACAGATCTATTCGCATATTCTGTAGACTAATCGGTTTAAATCTGGATTGAAGAGACACACACAATAAAAAATTTAAAAAAGGAAAGGGCAAACAGCCTTGTGAAATGAAACAGACTTAGACTTACACGTTATAAGTTAAGGTTCATTTAAAGTAGTCTATAAGAGATAAATGGGAAACACTGTGCCAACTTCCTGAAAAGGTTATCTGCAGTCTAAAGCAATAAAGGCTAAGCGTTCTGAACATTTTCACAATGGGCGTGCTCTTTCATTTAAACTCATGCACTATATAGTTCGTCCAACATTATGCGGTTTTCGTTTTTCGCGAATATCTCCGATTTGCTTTGATCACTATAGTCCGTCCAACATTATACGGTTTTCGTTTTTCGCGAATATCTCCGATTTGCTTTGAGCCATCTTCGCCAAATTTTGCATAGCCTCCTGTTTCAATTTGTCTTAACAGAGACGTGTTTATTCACTTGTGGTCAGTTACAGATAAAAAAACTTTTATATTTCCATCTCTATAACCATCAGAAAATAGTTTCTTGTTAAGACAAACTGAAACAGGAGGCAATGCAAAATTTGGTACGGATTGATCAAAGCAAACCGGAGATATTGGCGAAAAACGAAAACCGTATAATTATTGTTGAACGGACTATAGCACAAACATCCTGCTGACGCCATTTCTATGGCTTTGAACTCATTGATCAGCTCTCGCATTTTTTTTTTTTGATATGGCACTTTTGGACTTAGAACTTCGCCCAGACACGAAAACAATCACAGGTGGATGGCATTTGATGACCCAAGACTAATGGCGTCATACCGTCTGTCTGTCGGTGGCTTGTCTGAAGTTGCAAAAGTTCTCGGCCAGCGGCAACTGTCTCGTAGCAGTACGTGAATGTCAGAAGGGAAAACTATGCAGAGTAATACATGGTGATAAATTCACTAAAAACAACATCACCACCACCACCACCACTACCACCACCACCACCACCAACAACAACAACAACAACAACAACAGCCACCACCGTCACCACCACCACTACCAACAACAACAACAACAACCACCACCACCACCACCAACAACAACAACAACAACAACAACAACAACAGCCACAACAACAACAACAATATTAAAACATCTCAGAGCAAACCCTCCGAATGTATCATAATGAAATCCTGACAATCTGCAATGATGGTTCACGCGAATACTGGTCCAGTTTTTCACAACTCTACCGGTAATTGAACTGGTTGTAAAACTTACTCACCGACGAATCGCAGTTGTTGCGGTATAAAGTCGTATTCAACAATTTAGATCAAATTTTGTGCCAGATTTAGGGACAGTATCCCAATTCATGTGAGGGCTAAAAAATACAAGCACTCAAAACCTTTGTCACAAGTTAGATTTCTCTGTGCCAATAATAAGACTGCATGCGTACCTTCTTTCTGCATGGCCGTGTGCTCGTGAGTTGTTCTCAAAAACTGAAGGCTGTCAAGTCTAAGTCGGGCGATTTATAGTGCGACGTCACTAGCTGGTAATGATCCTTTATTCCCATTTCCCTCACTCGACCCAGATCTTAATGCGTCCCTGGCTTTGAGTCAGAAAGGGCATCAGGACGCTGCACTGCGGCGACTAGCAATAGCTTCGTAACGGATTTTGTTTATGATATCTTAGCAGTGTTGAATGTATCACGTGTTCTTCTGTATATGTATTTGTCTTGAATGAAATGTTTTACACTGAATGTTTCTATACAAAGAATTTTCCACGGAGCAAATACAGATGGATTTATTCTTGGCCCTTATCGCATCTTCTAGTAAAACACCACGTTATTCGTCCATATAGATGCTATGCGGACGTGATATCTATATTAATAAAACGCTTCAGCCAAATTTGTGTCACAGATTTCTTGAGAACTACGTAACGTAAAAACATGCGGTTTTCACATAAATTCGTAGAAAAATACACAAAAGGTAACTATACACATCAGTCCTCTTTATTTTCTTTACCCTTTTTTTAAAAAAAGAATGTGTATAGCAACGAAATACAATCTCCGATAGATCTTTTCAATCCGCCCGATTCGCCAATCGTCCAACTTTTTCACGGGGTCTAATGCATTCGTCTTTGATGCCTTTCGGTGCGCTAGGTATTCTTTCGCCGTTGGTGCGTTGCCTGTCTGCCCATTTGTAAAATGAGGTGTTAGTCTTGTTCATTCTGATAGAAGTGACTGATTACGCCTACAAGGTCTGACCTGAAACAGGAAAGTTTAATCTAAGACTTTGAAGAGTCTCGTGCAATACGAGGCTATCTGAGCACGACGATCTAGACTAGATTAGACTAGCGATATTAACTTGTAAACAACGCAAATTAGACTGACCGAATTTAAAAAAAACCATTCTGCCAGTAAAATTAATAATGTGATTGCTCTAGTTCTATGACTTTTTAAGTATACTACACTGTTATTATGAATGCAATTTAGCTTTTATGCGTATTTGTGTACGTGAGTGTGCGTGTGGGGGTGGNGGGGTGGGCTGGGGGTGTATGGGGTGTGTGTGGGGAGGATAAAATACTGAGAGAAACCGGAAACGGAAACGGAAAAAACTCCACCCTTTGGCATCGAAAGTACGTCCACACTCCACTTTCTCTTTCTCTTTTGTTCCTTCCCTCTTCTTTCCTCCTTCCTTTCTTAACAGCATGATAAACTGAACCTCGGGAATGGAAGGCAAGAGCGATGAACGCGTAAGAGCATTCTTACCGTACGCGCTGATCTTTTTAGTTTTCGAGATCACAATGTGGGGAATTTGGGTGCCTAAATCTGACTAGATTCAACCACAGTTGCCAGATTTTTTTTTCAGGTATAGTATCAAAATAATGAAAAAATAATGCCAATACAATTTTTTTTTTAAAATCCAAACCTCATCAAATAGAGAGATTAGAGTCAGTATAGTCTTTATACTTTTCCTGAAAGACATTGCTTTTTATTGAATAGGCAACATGGGAAGGAATAGTATGTATCTATGGTTTTCAAGACAAAGCTAAACTGTAGATGTATGTATAAAGTTTATAAAAGTTCGATAATCTTGAGTGACGTCTGCAAAGAATATTGAAATTTAAGTGGTCAGTTACAGCACAGCTGGGGTGAGGTTGGAATTGCAAGCACTCCTAATTATAACGTTAATTTAAAAAACTAGTATAATAATGTGATATCATATATAAACATAACAGTGTCTAAATATGCCATGATGCCAAAGTAAAGCTGTATTTGACAAACCCTTACCAAAAAAAAATGCCAGTTTTTTGTCAAAAAAAATTTCGCACCAAAATCGCCAAAACTGGCAACCCTGAGATGCACTTCTAAGAAGTAGGCTAGACAAGGCCTAGCAGACACTTATTTAGAGATGGAAAGACCATCCGGAAAAGGAAGTGAAAGCGGCAGCAGCAATGGTGCTTCACGTAACGACTAGAAAACTCGATGTCAGACTTCCTTCTTTTTTTTTTTCGTCTCTCTCTCGCTCAACTCTCTTACCCGAACTACACTTCATGACGCGCTAACGCGTTCTCGAGTAAGGAGTGCCCCAGTCTGTATCTTTTTTCTTCTTTTTCTTTCGGAAACCACTAGAGAGTTTTTGAGATCGTGGAAATTCATTCTGTTGAGTAAGAAAGAAAAGATAGACAGAATGGAGATCCTCTCTGGTAAGGACAGGTTTCAATGTCTCGGCTTCGTGGGCGGACCTGCTGATACAAGAAAGACTTGGAATCAACTTGGAATCAAGCAATTATTATGCGCCTCGTTTCGTGGCCACCGATACCTGAACTTTGCTCTTCCCGGAGTTTCAGCGTCATTTAAAATTTTGAAAGGTTCGCTAAAGACCGTCTCTCATCTCGTCAATTACAAAATAAAGTTCACTTCCGGTGTGAAGGGAATAATAGTGTGATTGCGTTATCAAATCTCGCTTCCGAAAGTAAAAGATGTATCAGCCAATACTATAATCAGTCAATCATTTTCCCCTTGACAATGTAAAGGTGTGTGTAGTGGGGCGTTTATGGATGTGAGGATAAATGGTGTGTGCGCATGTTTGAGAGAGAGAGAGAGAGAGAGAGAGAGAGAGAGAGAGAGAGAGAGAGAGAGAGAGAGTTGTTAAGAGAATTAATCCATTATAGGTTCTCGCAAATGTAGTAAGTACTTACAGCCTGTCATGGGAATGAACGCTTTATATGTATAAATACAAATCATTAGTATGATTATATTTATTCTGACGAGGAAGTTCCAGCTCTACTGTAGCCTGGCACCAAGAATGCTGTTAGACGAGAGTGACCTATTTCCATTCAATTCACCTGGCTAAGCCCGCTTCTCTTCGATCTTCTTTCGCATTCTAAGACTTCTAATTCAGTAATATTAATAATAATATTATTATCATATCTATATATGAAGGGTTTCATGACAAAACGCGTTATCCACCAATATGATTTTTTGGGGGGCTTATTCTACATACTTCATGTAGCAATAGGAGTATTTAATATACATGTATATTTCCATTCCATAAAAGGACATTTGATCTACATTATTTAAGACTTAAATTTCGCCTTTCACATAAAAATATGCTTTGTATCTGGTCTGTTTTGCCACAACCCCCGAATGGTGTATAATGCGTTTTGCCATGAGGTCCTTCATATATACAAGAAAAATGCTGTATACGATATAGATTATATATTCCTGAATTACTATAGATTCAGCCTGTCTGTGACGCTCATAAACCTTTCATTAAGACAGCGACGGTAAACAAGAGTATTAAACGATAACACAAGTTCACAGTACTTTACATTTTAATAATACAGCTTTGACGTCATTTAATCACCACTTCCCTTTAACAGGTTTTTATTTTAGAAGAACCGCTGAGCTAGATTAATTTAAAAAAAAAAAAATAAGGACGGAAGAAAGAAAGGGAAATGAATGAGTGAGTGAATGAACGAATCAATGACTGACGGACGGACGAAGACACTAGAGGTGGCGCGGCTGGTTTTAACTACCCACAAAGTCCAGGCTCTCGAGAAAATGGCGTCTGTG
>JAWQUT010000212.1:937057-956607 GCA_033807755.1 Ellobium chinense
TCTCTCTCTCTCTCTCTCTCTCTCTCTCTCTCTCTCTCTCTAAGAGGCAGGGGAAAACATTCAATGACAAGTATCCCCGATCCACCCAAGGTCAACACTCTTGTCCTCCTACAAATCGAATTGAGTGCAGTCCACCCACAGGAATCCGAATTACTTCGCGCTTGCACTTTTACTTTTATTACGTTAGTTCCGTGCTAGACCTTGCAAGGTATTTCAAGACGAACCCCTTCCTCGCTGGCTGGCTAGGGAAGTGTTTTCATCGGCCCTTCTTCAAACTTTGGCGTAGTACAAACACTGTGGGGAAAGTGCGTAACAGAGTTATGAAGAAGAGTACAACGTCCTAGGAAGACTCCATGCTACATTGTTCCTCTCTTTCTTTTTGGGGAGGGAACAATGGATGGGGAGTGAGAGACTGAAAGCAGAGGAGGAGAAACATAGGGTAAATAATAATAACAACAATAACAAAAATAATAATTTTATTCAGCTCAGGTACTGTTGGTACAAATGAACATGTATAAAAAAGAACAGATGGCCTATAAATACTAACGACAATAATATATATATATATCCACCCGTCTACGTTGTGGCATCGGCACACATACGCTCTCGCTCTCTCTCTCTCTCTCTCTCTCTCTCTCTCTCTCTCACACACACACACACACACACACACACACACACACACATACATACATACATACATACATACATACATACATACATACATACGCACGCACGCACACACATATATACAAATACACCCACACACAAACACACACACATACCACACACACACACACACACACACAGACACACACACACACACACACAAACACATACACACACAAACATGCACATACGTAAAGGGGAACGTTCCTCAAAAATATTTTTCTTTAACTACAGTGATATTTCAATGCTTCGTTATGTAAGACACGGGTATATATGTGTGTTAGTTTACCAGCGTATGGGAATATTAAAATACTAAAGATGAAGGTAAAAACGAAACATTTGAAAGCTGGTTAGCTGCCTCCGAGCTTAACTGAAGCCTGCATGAGACGAAAATAGTTAAGTGTAATCAACAAGAGCAGCGGGGAAAAAGCAACTTAAACATCACGCAACATTTCCGGGAACGTCAAGACATTCTGACATTGTGCAATTTCCAGCAGAGATCAACAAAAGATGTCGTGGTGAGCTGGCACGGCAACCCACAAAACAGGGAAGAGTTTGAACGACAACAGTCTAAAAATTTCTTCAAATTTTGCTGTTTTGTGCAATGTGTCGCCTTCTATGATTGCAGCATCCACCGTCAACAGGACATCTGGGATTCATGACCTAAGTTCACGCAGCTCCTTTAAGAGTATCAGGAAGTCAAACGGCCGAAGTACTTGCTAGAAAAGAGTCATCGCTCTTTCTCTGAAAATCTTCTGTTGCGCCATTCTCCGAGTCAGAGGGTTTCCTATTCGCAGAAGTAATTTCTTCAAATCTTGTGCTTATGTACAGTGTTCGACCATCTATTGTTCCCTTTTGCAATACACACGAATATCGATGTGTTGCCACGAGGAAACCTAAGGCATATGAAATTCTAAGGCAATTCTTTGCCCTATTAATCTACAGTGAATTTACGTCACGAACGCGAATTTCCAAGGCGATCCTATGAAAGTCGAGTTCCTGAGAGTTTAAGGCAACTTACACCCCGTGAAGACTGTCCAACGCTGGGCCATACTACAGACAGCAGTCAAATAACTGGGTCGTGTGAGGATTCTCATATTATGGTATTCCCTCTGCTCCATTGTAATTCCCTTGTTCTATTCACAATTGTTGGTATTTTCCCGATTAAGTTTAATAATCCCTTTTGCTCTTTTCTGTTTATATTTACTCCTCTGATTTCCATCAAAGAAAACGGACTGAGGGCGAGCACCTGCATTTTCAGGTACTGTGATTCTCAACATTTCTGCTTAAACTATCGAAGGCATCGATTATATTTCTAATCTGATATTCCATATATTAAGGGGCAGCTAATTCGATTTCTTGAGACACCTTTCGATACTTTCAACACTAATGCAAAGACACAATCTTGGTCAAACCGAATTATACCGAATGCACTAAAAGTATCGAAATGGTATCGAAACTCCAGAACTTCAGTTTTGATATCGACATAAAAGTTGCGGAGTACCAGGGGTATCCATGTGCATAAACGATACTGCCCGGTGCTCAGACCCATCTAAGAAACGTCTGTCCTAGTTCAATCAATCATTCCTGTTCTACTTATAGTTAAATGGACTCTGCCACCAATGTCTAATCAGACGCAATGTGCTTTTCGGCTGGAAAGAATTATGCCAACGCCGGACTGTCGAAGAATAAAACCCACTTGGCCCCCATGCAAGAATTACAGTACAATATAATTATGATGAACTAATAAAAGACACCATGAAATGGGAAAGAGTAAGGCCATTACATAAAGTGGGCGACATAATCTTCGATGTTGGTATCGAGGTTTTAGTGAAAATTATCGATAGAAGGCTGTTTCTGTACAAGAGCAAGGAAAACCAGCCAATAAACGCAAAATCTGTAAATGACTAGATCTAATACTATTAGTAAAAGTTCTCTTATGGTCACATGCCTTGAAAGAACTACCTCGTGGGAAAGATTGGCGATTTCAGTCGTTAAACTAGGCCTACAGTAATCTTTGTAGATGACTCAAAAAGAAAAAACAAAAACACTTCCCAAGTAAAATAGTACAAAAGGAGTTTAATAAACTTTAATAAACGGGACAATTCTTTAATCAAAAGTAAACACTGAAACCATCGATATTTTCTGAAAACATCGATGTGCACATGATGTCTCCCGATATATCGATACTTAGATATCGATGTACCTACCCTTTCCACTACGTCAGATGGTGAAAACTTAGCACTGTCCCGCCACGCGTTATAATCTGAATTGTACATTTATCAATACAGACTAACAGCAAGTCACTGTAAATCCTACTCAAGCACATGTACTTTGACGGAAATCAACAAAGAGTGAGGCATTCGAAACTCCACAATATAATTATACCACTCTTCATAAACAATTCCCACTAAACCAAATCTACTCCCTCTTCAAAATTTTGGCACAATTTTTCAACATAACAACACGATCTCTATGAACATTTTCGGTTTTATTTTATTTGCACGTGCATTCAGTGACACATTTTTGAGGACCTGATTCTAGAACAATCGCTCACTTCATTCATATTCTCTAACTATGAGCGTCTTCGGCAATTCTCGGACACCTACGGTAAACAGAACCAGCGCCTGCTCACTTATTATCGCACTGTTTCGATTTTCACTGACCCGGTTAATCTTGTTTACTTGTCTTCTTTCGAATGACATCGGCAAAAGTTCGTTTGCATTTGAATTTAGAGCAGGATTTCAGGAATTGGTCAGACATGTCGATTCTGCTATCTCGGACACCTTTAAACAATGTCCCATCCAGGCAACTACGGCGTACGGGAAATGACGAACTGAAGCCTAGGCCTCGTAGTGATCGATTATGAAGACCTCTCGGCATCTTGATACAGAACTTCGTCTTGAAAACCCAACAGTTGACCCAGTAGTTTATTTGCGCGGAACTTGCAAAGAAAAGCCAGAGGAATCGTAATTTCCCACAAACACAAGGAGGTGGGAGGTAGAAATCACCGAGAAACGAAACAAATACATTTCCACTTTCCGAACATTCCGTCAGCGATGACATCGAGGAAATATTAAACTATTTAAACATTCATTTAAAGTCGTTGACCGGGAGTATCGACTGTACGATAACACTGCAGACGTTCTGCGTCATTCATACGAATAAATCAGTTAGCAAACAAGAAGAATCTCTAGAACGAGGCACTGTATAGAAATTACGGATAAATCTGTGATCATATCGTTGTTTTTTTTTGTTTTTTTGGACACAGTGGCGTAGGGATATATTTGAGGATTAAACTCTTTATACCGCCATGTCAAAAACAAAAAAAAAATATGTGGCATGTTCAACGCCATTTTGGCGATTTTTTACAAAAAAAATGCGGAGTTATTTATGGCAGCAGCATAATGTACAACTTCAGGAGAAAGAAGTGATCCGTTAAAAAGGCAGATTAGAAGCTTATATGTTCACTGCTTTATAAAAACCATCGTATTTTATTTTGTAGAAACATATTATGTGTGAAAGCAAACAACGCAATCTTTTCAGCCAATGTCCTTCTTTACCATCTTCTTTATACATGATTAACATTCATAATGCATCACCTTCCTCCTACCGTGACACTAGATAGCTATTACCAAGCAGGCGGAAAAGGCCGTATTCCACACATTAGCTTAAATTTAAATGAGACTAATGCCCCATACTAAAAATGGGATCAAAATGACTGAGAACTGAACGAACTAGTCTACTTAATATATTTTGAATATTATCCACCCACATATCTTCTCTCACGTGGACTTCATTAAATGCAAGGCCGACTTCTTTACAGACGCATAATAAATACATCAACTGTAGATATCATATGTCGCAGGCGGTTCTGATGAGCGTATCAGAGTTCATTATCAGAGTTCATATACCGCCTCAAATAAATGGGACAAAAGTCCCAACATGTCAGTAAAAAAGCTGACCTCGTACTTGTTTTTCTTTGAACTACGTTCTTAAGAAATACGACGTTACAGGTCGATACGGAAGTTAAACCTATTCGTGTAGTCCATCACAGTCCATTTACAGCCATCTGTGGTCTAAGTATCGCCTGATTAAAATGGGGTTCTCGACCTTTTCTTCGCCTATATCTCCACTTCAACATATTTACTGATAGAGGTCACAGCGCCCACTTGAGGCTTTACCATATGTCATCCTTACTGACAAATAAGATCGCTTTCAAGAACTCGGGTCATACGCAAAAGGTGGTATCAGTTTCTTCAGGCCAATTTTGAAAACATTACCTGCATTCATTTACGAGCTAAAAACTTTTAAGAGTCGTATATAATTGTACGAATAATACGTGTAATCAGGTCTTCTCATGCTGTACGCTATCCTAGTTTTTTGTAATTTTCTCTCAAGTTTTGTGACCGGAATCGACCGCATGGTTTTGATCAATGCCCAGCCGTGTCTGGCTTCGACCTGTCTTTTAGCAGCTTATAATGATTAAACCAGAAGTTTTCTTTGTTAACACGGTTAAATCTCTTTATTAGGGTAACTAGAGGGGTGATCGTATTGGCTACCTCTTTCCCGTCCCCCGTTTGATATACAGACGATATCTGGTTGTTCTTAACGATGGCAATTTGCCACGTGATAATTTTTAACTGGTATCAGCCATTAATGCATACATCAAATTAAATTTTTTGCCGTGCATTAAAATTTAAAAGACAAGAAATAAAGACCTCATCTTGCAAAGGACCATGTAAGTGTGACATTATTTGATTTTTCGAGAAATCTTTGCCCTAGTTTCTACAAAATTAAGTCGTTTCAGTTCCATCAAGATATGAGAAACTTTACTTTTTCTCAATTTGTAAAAACATCTCAGCTTCCAAAATAATATCGACGTAATTTAC
This sequence comes from Ellobium chinense, assembly GCA_033807755.1. NCBI lineage: Eukaryota > Metazoa > Mollusca > Gastropoda > Ellobiida > Ellobiidae > Ellobium > Ellobium chinense. Next base: position 942,616 of record JAWQUT010000212.1, read on the forward strand.
AGTTAACATCGCGTGATCAAGGGATTGTCGCTTACAAGTTGATATTTCGTTCACATGCCCTGGTATGACTGCTTGCCATAGAAGCGAGAGTAGGTTGGTATGTGCAGAGCATACAAACCAACCAATGTGAGAGACACCATCCCTTGGTTTACGTGACAGAACTGAAAATACCTAAGTACAAAAAGCTTTAGCTCTGCTGCCCACATGTAAGGCAATCCCACCTCTTCTTTTAACAATAATGCTTTCGCTGTGTTGCCCACACGCAGGGCAATCCTACCTGATCTTTTCTGCCCAACACCTGGGAGTGACAAGTAGAGAGTGTAGTTTGAGAGAGTGAGTGATGATAGTGGTAATGTCATGATTTGTGTGCCAGTTTAACTCTCGAAAGTCTGGATGTCAGCTAGAGGAGAAAGTGGTAGATGAGTGACAACAGTGTGCATGAGGAACACGGTTTATGTCTTGACAGTGGATTGTACTGATGTAATATCGTATTGTAATGCATTATGTTGGCCTACGGCCTAATAAAACCTTTGAATTGAATTTCTTTGACTTCCAACTTCCCTGAATAATACTCTTTCCAATCTGCACCGTTCTCCCTCTCTTCAAGTTTAATGTTATTTTAATGGCAGTTGAGTCGAAGAAATTGTCGATATACTCAGCATGCATGTCTACCAACCTGCTGTAATTCTCAAGGAGAGGGAGAGGGGGTGGAGGTGGGGACGAGACAGCCAACGAGCGAGCGAGCGAGCGAGCGAGCGAGAGAGAGAGAGAGAGGGAGAGAGGGAGAGAGAGAGAGAGAAAGAAAGAGAGAGAGAGAGATCATTCCTCCCCCACACACCCCAACCACTCACACACATACACTGGCAAATACACAGAGACAAACACACCCAGAGCTTATTTTCACTTCATAGTTATGTTTTCTCCTTATCAATGTCCGATAACGAACACGACACTACATTTTCCAGTCACTAGACGTCTGGGCGAAATTCACTCTGGCTTTCTCATTCATCTCTTTGATGTTGTGGAAAATTCCTGGGACAGACTGTTTCTTTTTCCCCTTCTCTTCATTTGCTTCCATCATACTAGTTCTAAAAACTTTAAATTCCGGCTTATACTGAGAAACGCTTTTTTAAAAATATTTTTTGTCCTCTACAAAATTCGAGATACGCACTTTCGTTGAAAAGTGAGTTGGTACTGATTTCAGAGATAGACTGCGGTGGAGATTCATTCAAAATAATACACATAAAACTGAGCTTGAAATCTGTTTTCCTTCAAAGTTATGTGATACAGTAGTAAATATATAAATATGTAGTACACTTATGAAGACCAGTTACTCTCATCTTAAATTCTTGTGTTTCAAAAGCATTAAGACATCATATACAGAGACGAAGACGAAAGAAAAAATAAAACCCTTTAAGTATGTATACTTGATATTGTGAGAATTTAGACAAATCTCGCAAATTTAATTTAAAAACATTAATCATTTTATTTAACATGAAATTATTATAAATATTCTGAAAGAAGACAGGCCAGTGCATCTCATGACGTGCCAAAATTTCCTGCAGTGGTTGTCAGAACATTGACCAACTTCAGTTCATCGCACTTCACTGCTAAATCTACTTCGTGCTCATCGCACTCAACAGTCTAAAGAACTTCAACATCCGATAACATGAGAACCACTGAACTGGCTATCAGGCTTGAATGGGTGGTCAAGCGTGAAGAGGAGAGAACTTATCAGATCTTTTTAATGGAGAAACATGGTCGAATGGTCTTGGGAGTTGAACTTAAGATCAAAAGATCTTGGGCTCGCTTATATCCGCCATGATCATGTTTGAAAGTGCCTCATGAAAGCATTTCATTAACATTTTTCCTCAGTGCACCGGTGTTAAAAATGGGTTCTTGCGCCAGGGCAGTGGAAAACAATCCAAATGCTAATGATGGGCGCCTGTTAGCGCGACGGTGTGCTCCTTGGTATGCTCTGAATATGCTTCAAAACTATTGAAAATGTCCTTCAATGATCTGGCTATCCGGGGTGGTACACGCGCTTTTATTTCCTCCTCTTCTTCTTCGTCCTCATCTCCTGAGATTTCTTCTTCTTTTTCTTCTTCTTCTTTTTCTTATTATTATTGTATTATTCATAACTGACATTCCACAGATTTGTTTTTCAATATACTACAAAAGTAATACATACCTTCGACTAACAACTCAAAGTTCGCTCTTATCTCCGTCTAAGTGTTTACCTGTCTCATCTTCTCGCTGGTCAAAGCCCGGCACTTGATAAAATTACGTAATGCGCAAAATGTCGCTAGTCGAAATTACGTAAAAAAATATACAATGACGGCAGTCAGTTCGCGTTATATTTATTTTTCTAATATGGGAATTCCCGTTTCATCAACAGTCTATTCATTAGATTTAGAATCAGTCATGTACTTTGGTGAAAGCCCGGTAAATAAGTCACGCAACATTAACTCCATCATACAGTCAGTGTTCCAATGGTCTGTACACGATCGGTGTCTGGACACTTTGACAATGTTCTCCTTCAATATTTGCTACATTTTTTTTTCGCTGTTCTAAATAGAAAGAACCCTCCGCTGCACCCAAAGTATTTAATTCATTTTGACCCAAATCTTCCAAATACAGACTTTGGGAGAGCCGCAGACACTGGTCGTAATGACATGTAACAGTTGATTGCTGCTATCTGTATAAATATGTTGATGTTATCTGTTAATGTTGAGACCTCACTAGGTTTGTTTTTGTTAGTATTGCTATGATTTCATTAAATTATTTTAATAATAATGAATTACATTAATTTGTGTTGCCAGTATGTCGTAACCGGGCTCTAAATGTTTTAAACAGAATGAAAATACATGTAAAATAATTCAGATTAATTGAAGGAAATCATGTAAATTTACAAACAGGCATGATAAATATTTGACAGACTACGACGCAAAATATCAAAACAGTACCTATATTCCCATATTGTGATACAGCGAGGACACGTTGTCTGAGTTTGTCAAAAGGTCCTAAGTTTGCTGAAGGGTCCTAGGTTTGTTGAGGGGTCCTTTGTTTGTCGAGGGGAGGGGTCAAGGGGAAGGGGTCCTAGGGAGGGGTCCAAGGGAGGGGGTCCTAGGGAAGGGTCCAGGGGAGGGGTCCAGGAGAGGGGTCAAAAGGGGTCCAGGAGAGGGGTCAGGAGAGAGGTCCTATATAGTTATCTAATACATTTCGATTTTTACAATTTCTTTTCAGTTTCAACCCAAAACCACGGCACGTCATGCCAGGCGGTTACAACTACCTCAGGGATGACGCCAGCACCATCATCTTCAGCACCACCAGCACCACCATCATCAACAACAACAACAACAATCGCGAGCAAGTAGTGAGCACCAGCGTGCGAACCCCGATCGTAATGGCTACCCGGGCGTCACATACGCTCGCTGGCGACAGCGCCCAAGCCTCGTACTCCGCTGGCTTCGCCCCGTCTCTCATCCACGACGTGGACGGGGCTAGCAGTCTTATTGAAAACCGCTCAGGGCTCGCGCGATCATTCGACGACTACATTTCAGCATTCGATGACGGGAATAATATCAGCGGGGATCTCGCCAACCACAGCTATTCCGATCTCGGCTCTTTCTACGATCAGCTGATCAACCACCCCGAAATCAGCATGCGAGACGAAATGTTCCGGTATGCCACCCCGGTGGTGATAGTGATCGGGAATCTCAGCAACCTGATGGCGTTGTTCGTGCTCCGGAGGAAAAAATTGCGACGGAATTCCGTGTGTTTTTATATGTTTTCTTACGCCATCGCCAACTTGTTCGTTCTGAATTTCATGCTTGGAGTGGCCTGGGTTTGTTTCGCTTTTGAAAAGCGCTACGTGACCAATTTGTCAGACTGGAGCTGCCGGCTGTGGAGTTTTCTGACTAACGTCATAACTTTCAGTGGGATATGGTTCGTCGTCGCCATGAACATCGACCGCCTTATCTATACGACGTACAGATCGAACGCTCAGAGCCACTGCACCGTGTTCTCGGCCAAAGCCGTAGTCATCGCTATCATGACCGGCTTGGTAGTGGTCAGTATACACGCCATGTGGACCTTCGAGCTGCAGCCACATGGCTGCTACGTTCCGTATGCCCAAGAAGACATGCACATTAAAACCTGGCCTTGGTGGTCAGCCACCGTGTATACTTATCTGCCTCTGTTTCTCATAATCTCTTTGAACATTGTCCACGCCGTCGCTCTTTGTATCAGATACTTCCGTGAGCCCAACAACACTCCACCACCGACTGGGGACAGCAAGGACAGCTTCGTCCTCACAGTGATGGTCGTGTCCATGTCCTTCTTCCTGCTGACCGTCCCAGCAACGGTGACCAATGTGCTGGACATTCACATGCCTTCCTCTTGGCTCAGCGTGGACGTTGTAGCGCGCATGGAACTTACAAAGAAGATCACCGAACTGCTCTCCAGCCTGAATCAGGTTCTTTTCGGCGTGCAACTTCTCATATGTTCCAAGGAGTTCAGATCAGAGTTTACTGCTCTCCTCAGAGGGATTTTCTGTTGTATAGCTTCCAAACGAAAGTTCAAAGTGTTTGAGATGCGACAGACATCAAACTCGGAGGAAAGTTCCCCGCACAGACAGGTTGATTACGAGTTGTGCAACAATAATGAGGAGGCCATTATAACTTCGGTCTGACACCGAGGCTTGTCTGTGTCCCAGAGTATGAACAGTAGGTGTGTGTGTGTGTAGGTCATGTGATAGATATATTACGCACATGCGATACCGACAATGATAACAAGCCTTCCAACGTGTGTACACATTTGTAACATAGAGTATGTATCATATGTGAGGTATTTATGATTAAATTTCGTGTTCATGCTTCAAAAGATGCCACATTAAATAAATTGGTCTTTCATTTCAGTGAGTCATATAAGGGGGGGGGGNNNNGGGGGGCAGAAAAGATCTTTAACATTTGACATAATTACATGTATAAACTTTCAGAAGGTCCCTGGAATGAGAGGGAAGGGTGAATACCGGCTAATAATACAGTAACGTTAAAATGGCTCACCCTATTCTCAGAACTCATTAGTTCAAGAAACAAAAAAAAAATTGTGTTCATCATTTTCTGAGTATTCTATAACATGTACATACATGACATCTTTCTTTACGTTTCGTGGGATTTTTTAGTGCATTCACCGTAATGTGATTCGCCCGTGTGAAAGGAGACACTACACTTTTCTCTCTATGCCATGAGGAATATAAGTAACAAAGAGCTGACTATGTCAGCATGACATCCCAGAAACTGATCATAAGGATTATATTACTGTGCAGTCTAATGAACTCTGACTAATGAACTCCGACAAAGGTTTGTCTGATAGGGCATGGCCTCATTAGTCATTTCGTAATATGTTTCTAGAAAGAAAAACATCCACTAATATGCGTATATTACTGAGGACAAAGGGATGTGAGAGAAAGGAAGACTTTAATGCTCAACTGTGTAAAAGATGAAAGTTAATACACTTCAAATCTGAAAAATTACCCTCAGAATATTATTTCCCCTTCCTTTCCCACTTCCCTTCGCTCAAAAAAAAAACAAAACTCTTGAAATGTTTTGATATTCAATTTGTTAATTTTAAGAGAAACAAAAGTTACTTTCTTTTCCTACCGTAACTTTGGTGACTTACAATGCCAAATTTTTTTCCTCCCCTCATTGCTTCTATCCTCTTCCCCTTCATATTGTTCATTATTATCCAAATCTTGGTGTTCGTTACGAAAGAGGACCCGCTTTTGCTTCATTGATCTACATTTAATAAGGACGAGATTTCCATTTACAAACGCTGAAATCAATAAGATCATCAGCACCATGGTCACCACATCCGGTGACAACAACATCATCAACAATAATATTAACAACAACATCAGCATTAGCACCAGCAACAATATGGAAACATTTTTATGGTCTGTTTTTTAGCAACTCCTCAGCGATAACAATAACTAGACTACATAACAAGGCATGTGATGTCATCCTGTTATTGACTGTTTAGGCCATAGAGGTTTCCCAGTGTTTTCTTGTAACCTCACAGCGCACTTTCTTTATCTGGACTGCGTATTCTTAGTAAATCCAGCGCACGGATGCTGCCAGCAATTTTCACACCAGGAAGTTTGTGACGCACAGGGTAACACCACACCTCGTGAGAGGGAACTTAAAAACTGTCACCAAATATATTGTTTACTGACATAAACACATGGGATAGGAGGAGGAAGAGGAAACATGCCTCTTCATTTTAATGAGTCTTTTTATGTTTTGAACTACTCGACTGCCGGTCAGAAATAACTCCCAATTAATCCTGATTTCGAAATTTGGACATGATTTATGAAGAATAACATGTTTGTTATGAAACGAGCACTGATGGTTATAAAAGCGCACTCAGTGCTCAATTAGTATGTCCGTTTAAAAAAAAAACAATCTAAAACACTTGGACATCGCCAAAATGTTGGAGTGGGCATCGTTTGTTGAGAGTATACTGTGCTCATCTCCGCTTTTGTTGAAAGAGAAAAAAAAAAGGTTTTGAAGTAGAGATTAGTGGGGAGTCATTTGTGACAGCAGTACAATATTATGCCCTAAATATCATCACTGCCCTTCGAAAAAAATCTGATTTTTTTTTTCTTTCATTGTGAGAGAAAAAGGAAGAAACGTCTTCATGGCAAAAGAAAAACAACAACAAAAACAAGTCAGCGTGTATCTTTACAGCTGCAGTTTTGGCAAAATTGGCACATTTTAATTTCGATGTCAAAATGAGCTGTGATGTCATTAACAACCGTGTGGATCTACTCTGATCTATTAATGAGATTACAGCCCATCATGATCTACTCTCAGTAAGAAATGACCTAGTCCCAAGTCTGACTTAAAATATTTTCGACTTCCAGTGACGATGTTTCACTTTTCTGGTACACATAATCGACAAGGAAAAGAAGAAGAAGATCACAAGGAGGTAGACCAATAATGTCTCGTTTCTCTTCAGGGCCTACTATGATAAGTACTTAACCCTCTAGTGCCCAGGCATATTTATACTGGTAGGAAAATTCTGAAAATTCGCATACACACTTCAAGTGCCACTCAAAATACATATAAAACATTGATTTTGAATAATGTCAATATTTCATAGGTGAAAATGTTTGGATCAAATTTGGACCTCCGGGCACTGAAACATGCGTACCATATTTGGACCACTCCATACTGGACATTTGAAGTTGGGTTGCCAAATATGGACCAGTGAGCACTAGAGGGTTAATCTACTATATTTCGACTCTCTCACTGACTGCTGTAGTTTGTAGACATAAGCTTTAACAGTTATGAATTATTGCATAAAGTCCTGTTAAAATTACACTGTAGATTTATTTACAGTATTTATAGTGAGAGAGAGAAAGAAAGGGAGAGAGTGACAAAGAGAGAGAGAGAGAGAGAGAGAGAGAGAGAGAGAGAGAGAGAGAGATAACGAGAGAAAGAGAAGGCGGGAGAGAAAGAGTATGCATGCGTGTTTTTGTGTGTACGCGCATTTGCGCACGTGTGTGTATGATTCTGCGCCCATGTGTATTTATTCGTGTATGTGCGTGCGTGCGCGCGAAGGTGTGTGCACTCGCGATAATATATGTGTATATTACTGAAATCAAAAGATGTGAGAGAAATGAAGACTTTAGTGCTTAAGTGATCTAGCTTCGTCGTCGAGCAAAAGTGAAAAACATACTACTAAGGAAATCCTGCCTACAAGGAATCATACGGCAGATAGATCTGATCCAACGGCAATAGGCTGCTTTCGCTCCAACTTGACGATGAGGTTTGATCACTTAAGTTTTATGGTCACCACACAACTTAGTCAATATATCTGCTGATTTTGAGTATGAAGACATGAACAAGGTTTTCCAACACAGTTTAGCTTTTCAATGCATTAGCGTAATAGGTTTCTTGAAAGCTTTTTTTTGTGGTGGAGAGCGAGGGACTCGGAGGGCGGTGGGGGGTGCATCGACAGACAGTAACTAGTAATTTTAGTCTCCTTTATACCCACACTATACTGGCCTTGATCTGCAGTCTGTTTGTGAGTGTCCTTCTGTTAAGATGTTACCATAATAAGATCCGGGCTTTGATTTGTGAACGATCCAAACAAGCATTAGTATGTCGCACTGTGAGAAAATATATTGTTATAATTATTATAATTATTATTATTATTATTATGTCATTCTAGTATAGTGTAGGCTGTAAGATAAATGTGTCTCGGCTCTGAGCAGACACCCAGGCTATTTCCTCGTCGCTTCCCGACCACGAAATGGCCAGTTTCCCACCTCCTTCCCGTAATATCCCTTGTGCTGAGCCCATTTCACGGACAGTTCAATGAATGAGAACCACCCCAAGGGACAAGATTATAAAACAAAAGGGCTCCTTCCTTCACGAGCAAATGGAAGCATTTTTCTCTCGCCATCCATTTGGCCCATTATCCTGCATGTCATTTCTTGCTTCCCGACGCTCAGCTCGCCTGTGATCTGAAAGAGGGAAACGGACGGGGGTAAAAAGTAAAAATACAAGAGGGATGGGGATGTACGCATAGTGCCTATCAAATATTTTTAGAAAAAAAAAACTGGCCGATCTGGTGATTTGCCTCTGGAAATGTGGTGGAAGCTTTAAAATAAGTATAGGAGTGACTTAGTTGTACTGATGCTGTCGTTTTCTCGTATCATTTGAGAAATATTGGGCATCTTTAAGACCTGCACTAGCTCCACGCTCTTACACTCCGTCAAAATAAGGCTTAAATCGCTTTGCAGCTAAATCGACTTATTGGCGTGACAATGAAAGCTTAATGCACGTACTTTCTTTACGTGAATAACATTCAAATCTAACATTATGATGGTTTGAGGTAAACTTCACTGAAGTGGCAGAGGGTCACCCCATGCGATGGCAAAAGAATTCTAAGAAAATTTGGATTGAATAAAAACTTAACACTACAGACACGTAATTCATCTAAAATGCCTCACAAAAACTCAAATTCATCTATGGTTTTCTGACCATTTGCCAATGTGTTTTTGTACATAGAAATACACATACTCTATATTTCTGCAACAAACAAAAAATTTGGTATGGGATGGTTCTATTGATGAAAAGTCTTAGGAGTTTGATAACTCGGATTCTTATAGTGACCAGGCATGTCCATTTCCCAGCCCGTGGACCAAAATATGGCCCATCAAGAGAGTAAAATATAGCCCGCCAAAGATATAGTAAAATATAGCCCGCCAAGGATGTAGTAAGATATGGCTCGGCAATTGAAACAGAGCGCTTCATAACGTTCAGTTTCACACATGTTGACATAATTTGCATCTGCTTCCTAGATATATTATGGCCCTTACAAGATGACCTGAACAGAAAATGGAGTCCCTTTTCAAAGAGTTGAAAATCTCTAGTCTAGACGACCAAGAAGACATCGTCAATTGAAAACAGTCCTTCATTTCGAAATTGCATCGCGCTGGGTGCAACATCAAAGCCCTTGGCTTGGAGATTACGAGCGGGTACAGTCGCCAAATGTATCATAGTAGCCTAGCGTTTTCCTTGGACCTTTGGCGCGTCTAAGTTGCCAGACGCCACATCAAAAGCCTTTCCATCGAGATTACTAACATTAAAATCTCCAGCAGGTCACACCGCCATACCGGCCGTCAACCTATCTCTTGACTGAACGTTGTTTTTCTCTCTCAACGGCTTTCCCGAAAGGGCCACATCTCTGTTGCTGTTGACAACCGACTACAGATCTCCCGCAAGGCATAATCATATTTTTAAAGTGTCCCGTCTTAGCAGTCTAATGCGCAACATTCTACGCATGAGAGGCAACAGTTAGGCTTGCTGTAATTATAGGAGAAAATTACTTCGCAAACACGCTATGAAGGAGCGTGCTCAGTCTTGTTTTTTTTCTTTTTCGGTTCTCATCAGAATTTGATGACGGGGGAGGCCTTGATCCAGTTTCTAACAAACCAGGCAAAAGAATTTTAAGGAAGGGATAGGGGTGGGGCAAGTGGGATAAAGTAAGGTCTCATAAACTTAGATTCCAATGAAATGGTGCGTAATTTCGAGTTTTTGAGGTGATCGAGTTAGAGAGTAATACTGAATACAGAAAATCGTGAGACTTATCTAAGCATCTCAGAGCATTACAAACGTGTAATTCCAGGCGAACAGAGTACTTTACTAATGCATATTTTTCGGATTTAATTCACAGAATTTAAAAACAAAAAATTGACGAATCATAGTATGGGTAGGGCGCACAGCGTCAAGCAAGGGAGCTAAAAAAATAACAACACTACACAAGATGAGGATTAGAGTGCGGAGTTCAATGTGCAGGAAATTGCTCACGCGTGCAACGAAATTCTTGCGAATACCGATAGAGAGAGAGAGAGAGAGAGAGAGAGAGAGAGAGAGAGAGAGAGAGCTAGCTGTGCTGTGCCTCGCAGAATTTAACGCTATCTTGTATTATAACGGCAGTGATATCAACTATTTCCTCACAATAACGAAAACATTGGTACTAAATAAATATCATTTCGCAAGCTGATACAATTCCGACATCGTCGCTTCCTTCTGTATATTTATTTTTACAGCAATAGATTGTAAGCATAGTCTAGACCAGTCCTGTTTACTCGCTCATCTAATCTAAGTTTATCTCATCCATGGACATAGGAGGTTTTGCCATCCTCCCTCTACCGCTCTCTCTCTCTTTTATACTTTTTCCATTGTCTTCTCCCAGTCATCATGACATTACTCGATCAGTGTCCAGGCAATTCAAAGCACAATAAATCAAGACTGAAAATATTCTTCACACTTTCACATTTTCAGGATAATATGATTACCAACTTTACGCTGATAAATGCAGCTGGTGTCGCCAACATGCAATCCTGCGATAGCACAGCAAAAGGGTATGATAATCCGGCAGTGCGATTTAAACTGAGGCGTTATTTCAACTTTTACCTTCTGTTCTCTGAAGACGTTTTTGAATTAAATAAAATGTATGTTACTTTGCATTTCCACCTTTTCAACATAGTATACCAATTTAAATGACAATAACAAGCTGATTTTGCAAAAAAAAATGCAATCTTACGATAGTATGGCACAAGACTGTGATAATGCGGCACTGCGATTAAGCAGAGACGTTACTTTTCAATTTTTACTTTCTGTTCTCTGGGCACGTATAGGGCTTAAACGAAATGTGTTTCAGTGTGAGTAAGTGGAGACAACTACATTACTGAAAATAGTACAGCTGGGTACTGGCCTGACGTCCATCCTTTTGTCTCTCCAGTTTCCACCGGTCCTAATAACTCATTCCATGCCAGTACGTTTTCCACGTTTTTGCCAGGCCACTATTTTTCTAAAAGTACTATTTCTTACTATAAAGAAAAATCGCATCCAACAACTCAAAACTAACACCGATTTCATGAACGGAAGTTTAGGAAGAGTTGTCGTTGCTTATAAGTACTAAAAAGTTTCAAACCAGACCTGTAGTAGCAAAACAAAAGAAGGTTTTGATATCGACGATACATCGTCGATTGGCGCAGCCACGGCAACGTATATCGACGATATATCGTCGATTAGCAGGGAACTACCCCCACTACTACCATTACTTCAGTGTTTTCAGACAGATCATTTCAGTGATGGATTGGACACTCCGTCATTTCCTTTCTTCACCAAACGGAAGCAGTCTACTACACTCACAGAGGCGAATCACCACAGTGCCATCTTTTAATTTTGATGGGCAATTTGTGTATATCCCTTCCCCCCCCCCTCCTCCTTGTTTCTACCCCTGTCTGTCCCTCTTTCAGATTACAAAGCGTTCACATCTGGGGAGCAGAGCTTAGGAAACTATGAAAAGCAGTCTCTCTCTCTCTCTCTCTCTCTCTCTCTCTCTCTCTCTCTCTCTCTCTCTCTTCATTTCTTGCAGGGGGTGGGAGGCAAAAAAAAACAACAAACCGGCAATTTGCTCAAAGAAAAACTGCCAGATCTGCTATCTTAGAAAACGTGATCAGAATAACAAGAAGACCTCTGTTAAGCCCTCTTTCATCTGTCAGACCACGCTCTCTTAAGTTGGACATGTACTCATCTTCAGGGGTATAAAAGTAGGCACGTGCCTAATGTAGAAAAGTCAACCAGCTAAAAGTATACTTTAAACAACACGTCGTGTTGCTAAAGAGTGTCAATGATTCCACCAAGACACGATAAATGTCATATTTCAGCTCGTGCCCTTACAAACAAGGGAGATGTGATTTTCGGATTTAAGAAAGGGAGGGGGAAATATCGAGAGAACTGCAACGTGATGGGGAAAAAAAAAGCAAGAAAAAAAGGATAAGATTATTTTCTCTGATGTCAGAGTAAGAAAGGCATCAAATGTGAATTAGGTATAGCGTGACTTGGAATTTTGAGAACAAAAAAATGGAAAAAAAAAATAAGTAAAGAAAAGAGTGCCTAGATGATCATTAAATGTGAATTACACCAGATTGAGGTTTTGCTGCCGGATGCCATGATTTCCTACTGCTATTACATGTACGTGCTAACGGTATTCGAAGTTCATGTCCTAAAAACCCCGCATACTTGTCATAATGACACTGCTTTAGTCCCGGGTTCCTTTAACCCTCTAGTGCCCACTGGTCCATATTTGGCAATCCAACTTCAAGGGTCCAGTATGGAGTGGTCCAAATATGGCACGCATGTTTCAGTGCCCGGAGGTCCAAATCTGACCCAAAATTTTTTACCCATTAAATATTGACATTGTTCAAAATCAATGTTTTATATATAATTTGGGTGGCATTTGAAGTGTGTATGTACATTTTCAGAATGTTCCTACCAGTATTTCTCACAAACACGAACGCCTCACGAACTCATAATAATTATGGATACGTATTTAGGACTGTACGTATATGAAGCCCTTAAAGTGATTTTTCTCTTTCCCTGGCCGGCCGTAAATTGCATAACAGACACCAGCAGTCTAGCCTCTAACATTAAAGGTCTGCCTCAGATCATCTGACCTTAAAGGCCCGCACGAGGTATAAAGGAGAAGAGCTGCATGATGGGACACTCCACAAATTTGCAGAGAGCAATTTCCCGAATTTCACAAATAAAACCTTTCATACGGCAGAGAAATTTTGTAGATCGGTGGCAGAGAAATTTTGTAGATGGTTTATCGTCTCTGTGAACATTACAGTCAAGAAAGTTGAGGTAGAAACGACTAACATCTGAAATTTAAAAGCAAATCCATCTGAGATAAGATAAGATAAGATGAGATGAGATGAGATGAGATGAGATGAGATGGATGAGATGAGATGAGATGAGATAAGATAAGATAAGATAAGATAAACATTATTATCCAATTACTGGAAATTTGCTCTCACAGCATGTTTGACAATAATACAATGCAGTAATAAAAATACATAAATGACATTTAGGTATAATTTTTGGCAAATTTTGGTATGTGGGGGCTTGCATTACAACGATGACAATCAGATGAGGGCAGCTTTAAATAGCCAGCAAGGTTCCGGACAGATGGAGTCCTGGTCTCTTAATTTTAAAGGGCCTCGGTTCGAATATCGTTCGGTACAGGTTTCTCCATTTTTATTTATTTTTTCAGCGAATAAAAGGTTTCCTTCTGTCGGAGGCCAAACGGGGCTTCAAACCTCCTCTCTTATACAGTCAGAACTGTACTGGAAAGGAACTGAACACCTAACTCATATAAACAAACAAAAATATTACCGTCCATTTCAGTTTGAATTGAAACTTTAATAGTACCCTCTAGCTCACAACATAAACGAAAAAAAAAAAACTAGGGGAAAATTCTGCCTCTAACAGGAAAATGGGAAAGGGGGTGGAAAAACGTACCGGCGAATAAAAAGAAAAAACGCACATTCTTAACAGAAAGAGCCACTACTTTTAATATAGACACCCCTCTCTCCCCTCACCCCTCCCTCTACCTTTGCCCTAACCC
>JAWQUT010000212.1:964730-986177 GCA_033807755.1 Ellobium chinense
ATTTCACGTGAGCTTGATCTGATCTTCATAACTATTTTGGACGTAATAATCTGGTCTTGAACTGTACCTTTTTTGGGTGCATGATCTGAACTTTTATTTTCTACCTAAATTTCAGTTCAGTTCACAACTACCTCGAAAATTAGAACCAAATGCCAATTTAAAAAAACCAACAGGAATAGCTCTGATTTGGAAACTGCTCAATTTTCATAGAATTGAACTAAATTTGGTCTTAGGGCCTTTTTCCCTCAGTGAACTCCTTGTGGCACATCTATAACACATTACATTCTTGACAGATAGGGCCCAATTAATCAGTCTACCAGTGAACATGTAGTCAATGGACTTCAGTGTGAACCGTATTAACCCTATAATTTATTGCACTTTTAAGTTTAACAAAAAAAATGTTTAAGCTGGAAGGGGTAATTGATGTACTTCTGTGTTCGTGACAACGCAATCTGAAAATGTATTCGGTTGTTCATTATCATAATCATTCATTATTCATTAAAAATCACATCTCAATGTACATTTACAAATGCTTTTGTGAGACTGGACATTACACTCCGCCATATCGCAATATCACGTCAGCATGCAAATGAAGAAGACAATGCAACTGACCAATGACTTGTGTAAAAATTACAGTATTCTGTTATCTGGAAACTAAAACTGCACCTAATCGGAAGTTGCGATTAAGCGGAGCCAACAACTATAATAAACTGTTGTGCCGTCTCTATGTCAAACTGTCATTCTTTGAGGACAGATCTGCATGTGGGTAACTTAACCACAGCTGCTTTTGGTCACATTTTCCATGAGGTTTGGACACATACATGTCACATAATCAACCCAAATGCAAAAGATTCCTTTCCTTTAAAGAAGAACTTCGAGGTATTTTCGCAGAAAATGAAATTGTTTAATTGCCAGTATGTGATCACAAGTTGTGCCACGGCGTTTGTCATAAGCGAGGCCACTATAATCTGTGAACTTTTTTTCCATTTTCCCGAGAATACCTCCTTTGAAATAAGTGTCAACGCCAGAGTAAGGAATGCTCGGAGAAGGGTATTCTGTGCCTTACTTTTCTTCTAATGATCATTGTATGGAACTGGTGTACATGGCATGTAGTATGATTGTACTATCGTGATCTGATATATAATTCATTAAAGTTAACTGAATCATTCGTGACAGTTTCTTACGCGTTTTCGGTTATGTATAAATCTGTTCCTCTCTCTCTCTCTCTCTCTCTCTCTCTCTCTCTCTCTCTCTCTCTCTNCTCTCTCTCTCTCTCTCTCTCTCTCTCTCTCTCTATATGTATGTATGTGTGTATGTATGTATGTATGTATGTATGTATGTATGTATGTATGTATGTATGTATGTATGTATGTATGTTATCTATCTATCTATCTATCTATCTATCTATCTATCTATCTATCTATCTATCGATCGATCTACATATATATAGCTATCTATTTATGTGCGCATGTGTGCGTGTGTGTGTGTGTGTGTGCGCGCGCGCGCACGCGCTCGCAAGCGCGCGTGAGTGTCTGCCTGTCTGTCTGTCTGTCTTCTCTTCCTGATTACCCGTATAATTCTATGTACATACCTCTGACCATAAGGAATGGTAGATATCAATACTGAGTAAGACAGTTTCCAATAACTGAACAACATTAACAGATTTCAGATTACACGAGTAGCCTATTTATCACGCGCATGACCACTTACGAGGAAGTAACGATAAGGAAGTGGAACAACATTTGAACGGCTTTGTGACAAAACGCGTTATCCACTAATTTGACTTTTTAGCTTACTTTGCCAACTTAAGATAGTCGGAGTACGCACCGTACATGCACATTTCCAGTCTATGGAATGACATCCCCCCCTGCAATTTTTTATCCCAACATAGCAACTTTCGTTGAAAACATGCTTTTTCCTGGTCTCTCCTTGCCACGATCCGCACTGGCGTTTAAGGCGTTTTGTCATAAAACCATTCATTTCTAGCTACATTTTAAGCTAATACTATCTTCACATTCTTCTCATTCAGGTCGAATTCATTTTCAGTTGGTCGAACTTAGTTGACCTAGTTTCACACTGTCAGCCACAGACTAGTACAGTCGGGCAGACAAAGGTTGAGAAATGATCACACTCTTCAGTGTATTGTTTACATGGTTTTATCTATTACCCTCCAGGACAATGATGTGGTTCAGTTCAAACTGGTTCTATGTTAATTGAGTACCAAACAGGAAGAAAAAGTCTGTCCGGCAACAACAAATTAAAGTCATGCCGAATAGGCTTGTAATAAAAGTAGGTATATCGATACCGGTATCGACCACTCCTTGCAAAACGCATTCATTCCTTTGTCCGCCCAATATATAGGACTCTTTCATTTGAGCGTCCGAAGACATCAAAATTCGACAACACTTTCTTTTTCCTTTCTTTTTCTTTTCTTTTTTCAGCTTCGGCACGCATTTCATAGGTTTCACATTTATGCCTATCACATCCATCAGGTTTTACAAGAAGCCACATCTACAGGACACTTTGCTAAGAGATGTCAACGCAGAAGTCGAGAAGGAATAGCTCCAATTATCGTGACAGCTGACTGACCCGCCCGACAATTTGATGCAGGCATCAATGAGATATTCTTGACAGATGTTGGCGCAGCCATTAAAATAAAAATGAAAAAAAAAAACAACCCTCAGATCAGAGTTCTTCGTGTAATTCATCAAATTACTCTGATGTCGGCGACGAAACATAGATACATTACTTGGCAGACAGCAGATCAAATTTTCTCCATTACGACTCAAAAAAAAACAACAACACACAAACAAACAAACAAAAATCCAATTTCTGAGATGATTGTTTCGTGTACATGATACAATCGTGCCGTTTACTCGCGTCCCCACGGGAGCCTGGAAAAGTTGCGATCTGGCGCAAATGAGATAAAGTACCGCGTTTTCAGTTCCGTTTATAACACAGTGCTGTTTCTGCATATAAATGAAAAATGGGGTTAAGCGAATATTTTTTAATGAATTTTGTTCTTGTTTTTCCATGCTGAAACCTGAGCACAATGAGTTCTCGTTCTTTTACTTAACTCATTTGTGGGAGGAGATTGCGTTTTGCTTATCTAGAGAGAGGCACAGACGAGGCTAGTACACTGGACTTTGTTTACCAACTTCCGCTTCACTGCAAAGATAAGATAAGATAAGATAAGATAAGATAAGATAAGATAATTCATCCAAAAGGAAAATGTGTCTTTGTTACAGTGATAATACAAGGGATATGTTTACAGAAATACATAAAAAAAATACTCATGCGTGCAGATGTGCAGATATACACTTGGGCTCTTCCCCCCCCCCNCCCCCCCCCAAAAAAAAAAACACACACACACACAGCTAACAATACACTGTATTGTTAAAACCCACGTGATCAGATAATCGTAACAGTTTGTAATGGTAACTTTTTCCCACGTTCCAAATAATTTGTGATTAAGTGACGTCACTCTTTCATCATACATTCACCACGAAAAAAAAGTTTTTCTTTCTTCAATAATGGTTGGATTCACTATTTTCAATTTGCTATGTGTTTTACTTTTCACTATATGACCGTAAATCGTTTTGCTTTACATTTTCACCAAATTTCCAACAAACGTTATAATATGTAACCAAGTGGTAAGACATTTTATTTTCTACCTTATCTTTAAGCGGGATAAAGGTGAGCCCAAACTGATTATTTCTACAGAGAGTGCCACTAACGATTTTACCAAATTACTGTGAGAGATCATTTTTGAGAAGAAAGGCCTAAAAACCTTCTTACACTTGAGAAATTTCTGTCCTTACTCAGGCTCGAATCCAGTGGCCGTATGTATAATCCTTACGTTAGTCAACGCCTGTGGTTACCACGGCAAACTCCCAAAACATTGGTAGTGTTCACTGTAGTTAATGCAATACGTTAACTAACGTATGGGTTATGCATACGGCCACAGGCTCTTTCAGCCTGCAAGCTGAACATGCCACCTAACTTCACAGCTGTATTAACTTAAAATTCACCAGGCAATCACTGTAATGGAACCCACAAGGAACACGAGGCAGGGGTAGACCACGGGAGACATGGAAACGATGCCCGGAAAGGGTCATGCGAGAAATGAAGCTCACTTGGAACGAGCTTGGAAAGATGGCCCAAGACAGGGAAATATGGAATTCGCTTGTACGTGGCCTATACCTTGCTGGGGGTGAAAGGCATTGATGATGATGATGATGATCTACTGCCTGAATATTCCTTAACTTCCAGGTGTAAATCTCGTGCTGACCCGTAACCATAACTCACTTTCCAACTGCTCAGAGTAATGCACGTCGTTTGGTTTGTTGTTTTTTGGTTGTTTTTTTTTTCCGCTGATTTCTACTGAATTATCAGCCTGAAGTCGGTCAGCGCTTGATTCCATTCCACTCGGCCTATGAATTAACCACCTTCTTCAAAATAAGATTGTTGTACGTTTAGCGAATGTAGGACTGTNACACACACACACACACACACACACACACACACACACACACACACACACACACACACACACACACACACACACACACAGCTAACAATATACTACACTGTTCAAAACCAAATGATCAGATAATCGCAACAGTTTGTAATGGTAACTTTTTCCCACGTTCCAAATAATTTGTGATTAAGTGACGTCACTCTTTCATCATACATTCACCACGAATAAAAAAGTTTGTCTTTCTTTAATAATGATCGGATCCACTATTTTCAGTTTGCTATGTGCTTTACTTTTCACTATATGATCGTAAATCTTTTTGCTTTACATTTTCACCGAATTTTCAACAAAGGTTATGTAACCAAGTGGTAAGACATTAAATTTTATTTTCTACCTTATTTTTAAGCGGGATGAATGTCAGCCCAAACTGATTATTTCTACAGAGAGTGCCACTAACGATTTTACCAAATTACTGTGAAAGATCATTTTTGTACACTTGAGACATTTCTGTCCTTACGCAGGCTCGAATCCAGTGGCCGTATGTATAATCCTTGCGTTAGTCAACGTACTGCGGTTACCACGGCAAACTCCCAAAACATTAGTAGTGTTCACTGTAGTTAACGCAAAACGTTAACTAACGTATGGACTATGCATACGGCCACAGGCTCTTTCAGCCTGCAAGCTGAACATGCCACCTAACTTCACAGCAATATAAACTTAAATATCACCAGGCAATGACTGCAATGGAACCCACAAGGAACACGAGGCAGGGGTAGACCACGGGAGACATGGAAACGATGCACGGAAAGGGTCATGCGAGAAATGAAGCTCACTTGGAACGAGCTTGGAAACATGGCCCAAGACAGGGAAATATGGAATTCGCTTGTACGTGGCCTATACCTTGCTGGGGGTGAAAGGCATTGATGATGATGATGATGATGATAATGATGATGATGATCTACTGCCTGAATATTCCTTAACTTCCAGGTGTAAATCTCGTGCTGACCCGTAACCAGAACTCACTTTCCAACTGCTCAGAGTAATGCACGTCGTTTGGTTTGCTGTTTTTTGGTTGTTTTTTTTCCGCTGATTTCTACTGAATTATCAGCCTGAAGTCGGTCAGCGCTTGATTCCATTCCACTCGGCCTATGAATTAACCACCTTCTTCAAAATAAGATTGTTGTACGTTTAGCGAATGTAGGACTGTAGAAAAACAACTTGTTTTTTTAAAGCTTTTAGACCTGAATTTAACTATACGAGATCGCAGGCTGTGAATTACCAGTTTACATCTGCATAAAGTTTGTTTTGTGAAAATGTGCAACAAAGCCTGAGGCTTGACTGAGAGAAATTGGACTCCAGACTACGCGTTCACGCCGTCCGATTTGTTTTTCTTTCCAATGGGTTTCAACTCTGTTAAAACATGCGAAAATCGGAATGCCTGTATTTTGAGTTGGTGGGAGGGGTTGGAGTAGGCAGAAAAGACGGATCGAGATAATGGTCAAAAGATTCCTCTGAATCCATAAGATGACCTTTCTATCTCCCTCTCTCCATGAGACCATACGACTTTTTTCCCCTTCTGGAATTCCCGGTGGCTGGCCAGAATGACAATAAACAGGAAATGCAAACTCTTCTAACACATCAAGATTGCACTGATTGCTTTCCTCNTTATGCTATATCTTCGTTACTATTTGAGCTAGGGATACATCGTTTCGTGCGAACATAGTTCTGAGATTGCACTACGTGCTGGTGGTGATAACTCAAAACCGTCAAAAATCGGGATACGCCCTTTCCTGTGGAAGGCGACGATAAGATGACCTTTCTATCTCCCTCTCTCTATGAGACCGATGGCTGGCCAGAATGACAATAAACAGGAAATGCAAACTCTTCTAACACATCAAGATTGCACTGATTGCTTTCCTCGAGTTTCCATTTTGTCAAAGCGCATTCCACATTTGCCTAAGTCTTTTTTTTTTTTTTTTTGAGATTTTGAGCAATTTAGCGCTCTCAACCTGTTGCTCAAAGCAAAATTTTGAGACAGACGTGGTTTAGCTTGTAAAATTGGGACATAATATCGAGTCAAAACTCTACGCTTGTTTAAATAGGAAAAAGAAGATAGATGGAAATCATAATAATACAAAACTAACACCCCATTTGACAAATGTGCAGGCAGGCAACGCACCAGCGGCGAAAGAATACCTAGCGCACCGAAAGGCATCATAGACGAATGCATTAGACTCCGTGAAAAAGTCGGACGACTGGCAAATCGGGCGGATTGAAAAGATCTATCGGAGATTGTATTTCGTTGCTATACACATTCTTTTTTTTTTAAAGGGTAAAAAAAATAAAGAGGACTGATGTGTATAGTTACCTTTTGTGTATTTTTCTATGAATTTAAGTGAAAACCGCATGTTTTTACGTTACGTAGTTCTCAAGAAATCTGTGACACAAATTTGGCTGAAGCGTTTTATTAATACAGATAAACAACTAAAATCATTAAATCGTAATTTAGGCGAATGTGGAATGAGCGTGACGTTTGTATACAAAACAACTGGGCAAAATCCCCGGACACTCCCAAAGTGTACCTGGGTCAAGCCTGACGTCTGGGGTAGAGTTGCGTTACTAATAATCATCATGACTCATTTACAAAGCCCATGACACTCAGCTATTAAAAGCTAAAAGGCGCTGTATTTTTTCAAAAATCACCTAAAAAAGCATAAACGCGTTTGGCAACATTCACTTTGAAATTAAAATTAGCCCAGAGTTAATGGCTGAAAACGTATGCAATAACTGGGGAATTTCTCAAAGCTGCATTCTCATGCTTAATCCGTCTGCAACATTAATCAAAGCAACCTTAAAGGGACAGGGGTAGTTATTTTTTGTCTTTACAACCTTATAAGTGAGTATTATTTTTCATGAAATTTAAATATATTATATTTTTCCTTCCGGCCGACTGTTTCTGAGAGAACATTGCAGGAATGTCCGGATTTTCACTCTGCGCAAGCCGCCATTACTCGTGCTGCGTGATGTAAAAAAGCGAGATAGGCTTGCAGACGATTGGTCCAGACAGTTTGCACACGCGTCTGTGTTAATCTTCAACTAGCTTTTATCGCTCTCTGGCGTCACGCAGCATAACTAATGCCAGAGTTCAGGTGTGAAAATCCCGATATTCCAACTGTATTTTCTTAGAAATTGTGAGGTGGAAGGAAAATATACGCGGTTGATTTATTTTTTTTTTTTTGCAAAAATAAAATGGATTTTTTAGGCTGTGAGGTAAATATCTACTCTTGTCCTTTTCAGGAGTCCAAGGCTTTTGCAAACAATTCAGATGCCTTAACAGAGAAAGTGTTCAACAATTTGTCTCTAAATATTCGTGACATCCCCTTCTCCTCTACCCCGGGGAAAAAAACCCAAAACACCTTCAACTCCACTCAACCTCTCTCAAGCTCACGGACATCTCTTAAAATTTACAGCAGTCAAAAATGTGGAAACCAAATAAATGTCTGTCACGGTTTGAAAAAGAAAGCCTAATATCTCCGGAGAATACATTTCATTTTCTGATACATGCAGCGAGTCTAGATTTCGCCATCCTTTGCAAAAACTTTGTCGAGACTTGGTAAACCAAACAACTCAATCTTAACGCTACCAAAAAATGAACATGTCACCTTTCCCCCTCCCTAGTTCAGGATCTCAAAAGAAGAAATGTATGGCTCAAAAGAATCTCTTCTGGTATTTTAACGAAAGTCAGTTTTGCTGAACAAGTTTACAGCACAATACTCTTGAAACAAAGTGATGAAATTTATTACAGTGCAACCTCTATATTATGTCTGCCACTGGTCGGTGCCAACCACGACAACGACTCACTTAAGACTGAAAATTAATGCTGAAAGTATAAATTCAATCCCAGTACCCACACTACCTGTCATATTTCAGATGAGCAAGTAGGTAGAAAGCTTTACAGATACGGCACAATACACAGAACGTTTCGGCAAATTTGCCTTCTTCAGCGGACACAAAAACAAGTAGAGTGGACAAAATGGGTGAACAAATAAACAAAAATAAGAAACAAACAAACAAAAAATCACAATAAAAGGAAATAAAAAAGCAAATGAAATGGAAGTTAAACACTACTTCCCTGTATCCGGCACAGTAGCAAACTGTCATATTTCAGTGCGATCTCAACGACTATTTACGTAATGAAAGTAAAATTGAATCTGCAATTATTATCGCTAATGACAGTAAATCACTGTCTAAACGATAAGGGAATACAACCTACGATACCGACTTTCCACAAATATTTACATGCCTTACGGCAAATTTTGTTTACAATTCAATCCATCCACTTATTCTGGGCTCAAACAATTGTGATACAAAATTTAAAATTGTTGAAATACTTTTAGATGTACATCCGTTTCACATATATTTTTTCTGTTGACTTACACGATTCTATTCCACACGTTACATCATATGCAAATATTCTGCTGATATTATCAAAATTTATTTTTAGCTTAGGATTTTTTTAAAGCAGAGGGGGGGAGGGGNGGGGGGGGGGGGAAGAGGACTCTTAAAGTAGAACATGCACATCAAAAATAATTTTCCGTTTTTCCATACTTTTTCTCTCTAAAAATTATCTATGGTGCCCACTGAGTCAATTGTAAAAAAAAAAAAAAAAGAGCATGGTTCAGTTACCGAGCGCGTATGTAATATGACGCATTTAGGAGAGCTAGAGTTACCGGGTTTGGCCCTTGCATCCAGAGTTATTCCCCTTCCCCGATCAGCAGAAGCCTGCGGCAAAAACGCTGACGTCACTTACGTTTCAGCAGTTACAGACACCTCTATCTGACAATGTATTATTCAGCTTTTAATTAAGGTTCTGGTATAACAAATTTAAACGTAAAGTTTGATAGTGTAAGCCAGAAAAAGTAGTCTTCATTTTTATTGCCTCAGCATGATTTTGTTTGGCATATCTACAGTTCACAGAGGAATTAAAACATTCATATCAACATGCCATCACCCGTCCGCAGAGTACTGGCTAGACACCTTGGCCATGTGGCAAGAACGTATCTGACGTAAGCTTATGGCCGCCACGCGCGTACTGGTTGTAACAATTCGGACTTTGGATAATGTAACCCTATGGGTTGTCTGGGGCCAGCAGAGGCGTCATATCATTATGACAGACACTTGAAAGACTGTTTTATTGGCATAATATGGTATCGTATGATTTAATATGGTCTGTAGGACGGTGCAGTCTTCCTTTAAGAAAGTGACACATTCATGAAAACGTATGCCTTTAACCCATTTCTCTCCAAACTTTGTTCATGATAATAAAATGTTCGGATACGTTCCCGCTTTTCCAGCCACTTCATTTATGTTGAATAAGAGCTATTACGTCAACGCCGACGGCCCGCCTGGTAAATCAATTATCACATCAGTCTCATTAAACAATAAACACACGACTATTTTCACAACCTTCTCAGCACTGTGGGGTTTTCCCAGTCCACGCTGTCCATCTTAAATAACGTAGCGGAGCCCGTAACAGTCAACATGGAGTCGGGTGGATGGGTGGTGGAGTGTGGAAGGTGGCAGGAGAGGGGGCTTGTCTGGTTGGGGTTTTAGGCGGTTCTTATAGTCCCTGAGAGCGGTTGCCTTTTCGAAGATTCCAAGACGTCAAAGATACAGTGAACTCTCTAAGTAGCAAGATTCAACCCATCGAGAATATAAGCCTTAAAGATTCGTGCCGTCTGCTGTATCAGTCTGACCTAAGCTAGGTCCGCCTATTGATGACAACGAGACAGCGGTGAACGTTCCTCTGATATCCAAGATTTGCGATTGCATAGTTCCGACACGGAGTGATCTCTACATATTATATTATATTATATTATATTATATTAGGGCAATGCACAATAACCGTAATGTGCTTATTGAATTTGATCTGAGCCAGAAGAATAAAAAAAATATCCCCAGATGAAGAACATCAGAACTGTGTACTAGGGACGGGTCGGGAAGGGGGTGGAAAGGAGGGAGAAGGGGAAGGGGTGGAGAGGAGGAGAATAAAGCCAACACCATAAAAGTCTGGCACAAATTAACACAGTATGAACGAGTGAGAATTATCACGGACAAAAAGCCTTATTCATGAAATGGAGATTACGAGAAAGGGCGGGCGGGGGTGGTGTGGGATGGGTGCAAGGGGGCCAAGGCTGAAGATGTTATCTGCAATGTACTTTTAACTTGTTTCCCAAACAACATTGTTGACATAATGAAGACAAATCCCCTTGATGAATGGTACGAACTGACATATGTGCGAACAAAGCTTCATCCAGAATTATCCATCGGAGGCGCATTTTTGTAGGAATTTCAGGTCGGCGCACTTTAAATATTACACCGGCCCTTATGAGGCAACCGTACGAGTGCCTATGAACTCAGCAAAATGTTTCTAAATATGGATCACACTTGGCGCACTCTCGACTCCTGGTCAGGTGTGATAATGAAGTTCGCATACTTCACTGTTTTGTTTTTTTTTCAAATGAGAGAAAATCTCCCCTGGCAGCCGAAATAGTGTTCTAAACCTGTTAAACTAAAAAGCCCTTTGTCGTGAGTTTTGAGATAACAAGGCGTACTGGTCATGAGTAACGTGTTGCTTGTTTTATCAAACAACGCCATAGGAGCAAGCGAGCCCCAAGCTAGCTTAACCATGCTGAGAGGTGAAGCATTGTGGCTGATACGAACATTTTAAACTCGTACTGTATTTTTCGCGTGTGTGTGTGTGTGTGTGTGTGTGTGTGTGTGTGTGTGTGTGTGTGTGTGTTGTGTGTGTGTGTGTGTGTGTGTGTGTGTGTGTGTGTGTGTTGATATAGATTATCTTGATTCATCTTTAATGTAACAATGGACAGTAATTTTATTCACAATGCACCAAAAACAGCCCGTATTCGGAAATTGCACCCAGCTTGTTTCGTTTTGTTGTTTTGTTGGGTTTTTTTTGACAGAGACCTGTATCAGACGCTCACTAGTCGTTTTTTATGAAAGTGCTCACTTCAGACAGGGTCAATTTTGGGGACTGAAATGTCAAGAAGACCTTTCCCATCACCTAGGTAAGTTAACAAACATGTAGACGGTCCGTTGTCGCTCACTTCGAGCAGCTGCTGGGCGAGTTAAAATCACACATATCATACCTTTTCAATTAAACAGAAAGCACCTCTTTCCACACGGCGACAAAAAACACGTGTACATGCATTATAAGCCTAAGATTATCCAATAAAAATTGTGATGTTTTTTTTCTTCCTCGTATGTATCATATACTTATGTGAGAAATGAGAAAAAGTAGTTGCAGTCACGTCAGACAGTTGATCGCGATATGAAGGTTAAGTATAATTATAGTAAAAATCCTTCTTGAACCCTCCACTGATGGTCACCAAACACGTCATGATGTCAAATTTGTATCCAGATGTATTAGAATCTTTACTGCACAATCGGAAACTAGTACAGGCGACTCCGCTTAATCGCAACTCCTCAGGATCGTGTAAAAAGCTGCAGCTGGTATTTTCGGCCATTTATTGTAAAGGGGGGTGGGATGGCGGGGCGGAGTGGTCTTACCGCGCTCGGCGCAGAAGCATTATCGGGGATAGCCGAGGCCAAGGACAGGAGAGAGGTGAGGAGGAGGGGCTTATCACACTCACCACGGCGTGGCAGCTGTCACTCAGTTAATCGGTCTACCCTCCGTCGCGCAGTCTCAATCATCAGTGTAAATATTTATTTATTAGTTGTACTGTAATCTCTCTACCTCTGATCTTTGATTTTTACGGCCGCTTAGGAGGTGCAATTATCCGCAGTGAGTTGCGATTATCTAGTGACTTTTATAAGATTTTTATACAGGAAAAAAATTCGGTTTCCTGGGGAAAATCGCAATTAAGCTGAACTGGCGATAAAACGGAGGGCGATTAAGCGGAGTCGACTGTACCAATGCTCGTATTATATCCTTCATCACAATGATTGAGAAATTCACACGGGAAATTTATCAGAAGCCCGAGGTAAATTTGATAACGAAACATATAAGAATGGAAACATTATTTAGTTTCACAAATTATGTCATCCTCGGCGACCTGAGAGAAGCTGAAGAAGAGATAATTATACGAATCCCTTTCAATGGGAGGTTAAAAACAGAAAAGCTTCTGTTTACCCTCAGGTGGCAGTCGATTGGCAAAGAAGAAAGGAAGCCATTAAAAAAAACAACAAACAGCAAAACCTGACACAAGGCCTGACAGGGAGAGAGAGTGGAGAAAGAGAGAGAGAGAGAGTGAGAGTGACAGAGAGACAGAGAGTGATAGAGAGACAGACACAGAGAGACAGAGAGAGAGAGAGCCAGAGACACAGAGAGACAGACAGACAGTTAGAGACAGAGAGAGAGAGAGAGAGAGAGAGAGAGAGNGAGAGAGAGAGAGAGAGAGAGAGGGAGGGAGGGAGAGAGAGATTAAAAATCTCTTGATCGTGATCGAACTGACTAATACCAAAGCTCGTGGTTACCCCCTTAAAGCCCTACCTTCCTCCCTAGCACAGAAGAGTTCATCATTTATTTGCCTTTGAAACGAACATCTGACACCATGATCTGACAGCGCTAGTCTCCATTTTCTTGTAAACATGTAAAAATAAGACTGGCTAAAAATAAAGTGAAACAGAAAAATACAAAACGCCTTATGCAATGCCAGCGATAATTTCCCCACGGACCGTCTGGCCCGTGGTCATTTTATCTTGCTGTTTTTGGTAATACGTATTTTCCAGAAATGGATGTGCTCCATATGCATTTTTAAAGTCAAGCACATTTTTCATGTAAATCCACTTGTAACTTTCTGAGTGATCTTTGCCGCTGCTGTTCACATCTTGAGCTTCTTATTTCCATGCTGTTAACATTTTGTGTAGCCGTTTTTAATTAGTGTTCCATGCCCCCTTGGAAGAGCCCGATACCTGTACCTTTTCTGGGTGATTTTTGCTTCTGATGTAAACATCTTGAGCTTATTATTTCCCTGACGTTAATGTTTTAAATAATCGTTTTTAGTTAGTATTCCATGGCCCCTCGGAAGATCCTGGGATCTGTAACTTTCTGGGTGATCTTTGCCTCTGATGTTAACATATAATATTCTTTTGCATCCTATTTCCCTGGAATTAATGTTTTAAGTAATCGTTTTCAGTTAGTATTCCATGCCCCCCCTTGGAAGACCCTGAGACTTGTAACTTTCTGAGTGATCTTTGCCACTGTTGTTTACATTTTAAGCTTCGTATTTCCCTAAATGTGTTTTAAGTAATCGTTTTCAGTTGGTGTTCCAGGCCCTCTTGGAAGATCCTGAGACTATCTCAAAGATTGCATGGGTTAGGGTGAAGAGCAGGATACTGTTATGAGCGAGGTTGTGTAAGAACAGAATGTTGCTAGAGATTGTCCAAGGACTATCTTAAAAGTGCTCTGTCTTCCCTATTCAAACCTCTAACACTAACCCATATACATCTAGGAAAAAATCCCAGGATTTAAGCTAAGAGGCTAGAGACTGTCCAAGGACTATCGTAAAAGTGCTCTGTCTTCCCAATTCAAACCTCTAACACTAACCCATATACATCTAGGAAAAATTCCCAGGATTTAAGCTAAGAGGCTAGAGATTGTCCAAGGACTATCCTAAAAGTGCTCTGTCTTCCCAATTCAAACCTCTAACACTAACCCATATACATCTAGGAAAAAATCCCAGGATTTAAGCTAAGAGGCTAGAGATTGTCCAAGGACTATCGTAAAAGTGCTCTGTCTTCCCTATTCAAACCTCTAACACTAACCCATATACATCTAGGAAAAAATCCCAGGATTTAAGCTAAGAGGCTAGAGATTGTCCAAGGACTATCGTAAAAGTGCTCTGTCTTCCCTATTCAAACCTCTAACACTAACCCATATACATCTAGGAAAAAATCCCAGGATTTAAGCTAAGAGGCTAGAGATTGTCCAAGGACTATCGTAAAAGTGCTCTGTCTTCCCTATTCAAACCTCTAACACTAACCCATATACATCTAGGAAAAAATCCCAGGATTTGAGCTAAGAGGCCGTAGAACACTTGTAACCTGATGTAATGATCAATGAGAGCTTGAGCTTTAACAATGGGATCTTTTACCATCATGAGAGTTACATTAACGCGTCGGTGCCCTTAGCAGTGTTCAACATGCAGAATTAATGTAATCTTACGATAGTGAGAGATCTCATCGTTGACGCGCGAGTTCTCAAATATTAATTAGGTAGCAAGATCTCTGTATTTCCAGAGGACTCTTCCATAATTTCGCGTTTGTGACGTGTTCGAGATAGTGAGTCAAATCTGATAAACAGAACACAAGGAATCCAAAGTCAGGTCATGACAACGAGTTTGTGATTGTGTGGGGAATACAATGTGGCATCGTTAGCACTTGGTCCTACTCTATTAGTTAGAAAATATCCATTGTGATTTTCCCTCAGACACAACGGCAATGGCTGATGCATTTATTCAAGCTAAATCCAGCTTTGCCTCTGTGAAATGTGATGCCGTGACTTTTTGAGAGAGAAGAAGAAAGAGAGACGTTGGGGGAGGTAGAGAGAAAGAGAGAGAGAGAGGGTGAGGAGAAGCATGAGTGAGAGAGAAAGAGAAGGAGGGAGGAAGGGGGAGGAAGAAAGAGAACGAGAATGTAGGAGAAAAATGGAATTTTAAATTCTATATGATTTTGTAAAACTCCCATGGCTCACACTGTGGGAACAGATGGGCCGTTGTTGTTGTTGCTGTTGCTATTATTATTATTATTATTATTACTATTACTATCATTATTATTACTATTATTTTTATTACTTATTCTTCAGGGAACCATTCGTCCGTCTTGAATTATAACGTCGTAACTGACAAAAATGACGTTTAAAGAAAACTGCCATCAGCTAAAACCATCTTATCAGCATGACGAGACCAACATTATCAAAAAAATGTTTACCGCTACGCCTTTCAAAACTCGTGCCCAGATTTCAGTGGTGACAGATTGCTAAGAAACGAAAAATATATATATATATATTACCAGAGAGTTATCCCAAAAAGACCCAGATATGCCTACAATCCTAAACTTGTTGAAATACACTAATGCAACAGTGTCAATAAGCCAATAAGAGTCTGAAACAAAGAAGCATTATAATGAAGAACTTTAGATAGTGACATTTTGTTTCCAATGTTTTGGGTAACGAAGGCGATGTAGACTAATGCCCTCAAGGGATTAGCTCGCTTTTTGCGCATTCACGCCTGCTCTGGCTATTGTTATTAATTTAACATGTTATGTTAAATCAGTCACAATAACAATATTGTTCCTTGTTACCATTTTTAACGGTACATAATTATGTCCTTGTGACGTGACCCATATATAAGTTCTTGAGTCCTAAGCCAACGAAACCGGCTTAGAAAATTTAGCAAATTGTGGCCCTGAATATACCACTGTTCTAGCTCTGCTTTTTAACTTGTGTGTGTGTGCGTGCGTGCTTGCGTGTGTGCGTGAGTGAGTGAGTGAGTGAGTGAGTGAGTGAGTGAGTGAGTGAGTGAGTGAGTGAGTGACTGAGTGAGTGTGTGTGTGAGTGAGTGAGTGTGTGTGTGAATGAGTGAATAAAATATCCACCCGTAAAATAGAAAGACTACTTAACTACTAAGTGGGCGACTATCCAAAAGAGGAAAGTAATCATTCGTTTTGTTTGCCCTTATGCTTGACACCTGTATTATTGAAATAGCTACATGGTCTCACCAAAATGGCAGCGCTATTTCAGTGCTTACAAAAAGTGGAGTTCCACCTCTGTTTCATTTATGGACGCAGCTGATACCAATATTTGTAGCTGACCTACCTTGTAGAATACAACAGGAGACGTCAGCTCGACCCAATTGAAGAGGCCGTCCTTAATTAGTAGCTAGGTGATTCTATAGACACGAGCTGGTTATGAGTACGCAACAGTCTGTACTTACTTACAACACGCTGGGTCTCTCCAGACCTGACGTCAATGCAGGTAAGGTAAATACTGACGATAACCATGAGATTTATTGACATCTTTCTATATCGTCAAAAATATTTATGAACAAACCCGGAAGTCAGAAGCTGATTAAAGCGTTGTTGTTGTTTTTTTTTCTCAAACCATAGCAGTGAGATTTCTCGTTATTAAAAAGACTTCTCACGGAAGTTGTGATTCTGTTACTATAAATCCTGACGCAAAAAAAATGTACCAGCCAATCAGAGCTCCTTTTTCAGATGGTGTCAGCCAATCAAATTCCTCAGAATTCCAACTTCCTCGTTTATTTACACAATATGAGAACGTGGAAAGTGCCTTAGGGTCACGGGTGAACCCAACGTTTCTTCACAGAAGTCAGAGAATAATATTCAGGAGGTAGCAATATAAACATTAAATTTATGTGCCCTTAGCATGGCTGTGGTAAAAGGGTCAGCGCACTGGTCTTGAAAGCTGAGGGACTGGAGTTCGAATCCTGGCAGATATAAGAGAGTTATATTATCTAGATAAAGATTTATAGAATTTGATTTCTCACAGTGATCATGAAAAATTCTTAGTCGCAAACGTACCAGATAGATCTAGTTTGAAAAAAAAATAGTCACTTGCTTCCTCATACTCTACCTCCTAACTTTACTCAGCCTGATCACTTTGTACATAACGCACTCACCGTGCAAGGGTAGCTTCAGATTCAGTTCTTCACTTTCCAAAGTTACAGGCGTTATAAAGTATGGTTAGTTAGCTACTATTGGACACATCAGCGGACTAACAACAGGCAACTGTACAAACGGGCTTATATATTAATATCCCAACAGGAGAAAGACTTGAAATAGTTAGGTCTAATGAAATTTGGAGGGGGGATGGGTTGGAGGCGTAATTCAGTATCATTACAAAGATGTTAACGGTAATGATAATTAATAGCTTGGGACGTTTACATTGGGATTAAATTTTGATATCAACATTTAGCTATTCTGGACATAAGGGGTTTCACAGAATATGATTTTAATAAACTTTACAGTATTTTGTATTTCTTTTGGGTATTTTGAAGTCAAAAGATTACGGGCAATTCCAGCAGAATGCCATGTCAGTTACGCTAATTTCTCAACAGCCCTGACTTAACAGCAACCAGTTTCGGTTTATATCTAAAGAATAGATTCTACCCTGTTAGAAACTATCAAAATTGATTACGATAAAGTCAAAGCTTTTCAGAATATAGCGTAAATGACGTGGCATTTTGCTGGAATTGCCCTTACACATTTTTTAAAACGGTATTTTGGTCTCTCTTCACAGACCGCTCCACACATCTTTGTCTTGTATATTGCACTTTTTATATTGAAAAAAAAAAAAAAACACAAAAACATGACATTCCCCACGTAGGCCACTATTACATAGGTCAAACTTCTTCTCCGCTAAAGCCTGCTCCTGCCATTTGCCGGTATCCATTGGGAGATCTCCAGGCAAGCGCTCGGAAAGGCCATGTTTCCACTTGAGAGATCCTGTCGTCGCGTGCAGGGTTAGCAGCTGCGGACACACAAATTGCGAGCGAGGCTGCTGGTTCTCATGAGGATTGGTAAACACGAAGAGCAGTTGAAGACTATTAATGAAACCATCTCATACCAAAGAGGAACTACCGCTGGCATGGCCTGCTCTTTAGCTTTGTGATAGCGGAGATGACTCTTTGAAAGCATAAACATTAAAAAAAAAAGTACTAGCATTATTTGTATCAAACTGCAGGCATATGTAATGGAATCCTTTGTCTGAGAAATGCAAGTATGCAATGATACGTCACTGAAAATTCATGTCTTTCTATTCGTGATCTTTACTGTTCTTAACAGTGCAATGCTCCATATAGTGCGTATTTCTTAATAAAAGAAGTGGATATAAAGAATCGTGGTCACTGTCATTGAAGACTTTTAATGACATTGTCTCATACCAAAAGGGTCTTATCGCAAGTATGGTCTGTTCTTAGACAGGTGACAGCAGAGGTGACAAAAGTATAAGGAATCTGCACTGTGAAACCTCACGTCCTCGAACCTCAGATCTCCAATTTCTCGTCACTTATTGCAAAGCTTCGAGCGATTGCTCTTTATTTGTAAACGTACTATGATTGACTTCCCAAAGTCGAATTTCAAAGACAGTGTCCATACTAGCACTGTGAAAACGGAAGTGTAACATTTGGCTTTTAAATGAAAAGACCAAGTACCCACTTTTCTACATGTTTCAAGAATGGACCCCAAAACAGAATGCAATGTTGCACTAATCCTTTGGGCATAGGACGGCATTTAAATAAACGCGAATATCCATTTTATTTATCAAGATATCTTCATGGGATTAAGATTATTAAATGCACCCTTCACATTGTTTTGCATGGTACAGGGATATTTTCTATGAACAGGTCAATCCACTTAACATTTTACGAAAACTAAACTACGACTTTATTTATCCCGCAGGGAAGTTACTTTACAATACAATGTTATACATCTCATTCATAACACAAACACATATAAAAATATACATGCAAATATGTAATATTACACATCGGAAGCAACTTAATGGGGAGGCAACTCTGTGCTTAAGAGTTTGTAAAAAGCCATGACAATCACTACGTCTTGCAGGTCTTCTACCCAATCTTAAGCCTGTCCCTAATTCGTGGGCTGAGAATTAACTGGTTCCATGTCCACTTTTTGGTGAACTGAGAAAATTTAGGTCAAAGTTTTGATTTTCTCTTCAAAGAGCACAAAGTTCTATAGAAGATCGCCATTTTATTCATTCATATTATTACTTACAGATTCAAATTTCTCGGACATAGAACTTTGCGACATAAGGTTTCTTGTCCAATTTCTACCTTTAAAAAATGCAAAACTGGACATAGAACCAGTGAATTCTCAGCCCACTAATTCTCTTCTCATGATTGAGCCCGGAAAAAAAAAACCCACTGAAAGCTCGCTTTGTCGCCAAATTTAAAAGTTGTGGTCCAGTGTCATTCTGACCGCACAACAAAGCAGTGCGCAAAGTTTGAGAGAAAATAAACTACAGCTTTCCGTGTTATCACCGACAAGAGAACATTCAAGTTTTACCTCCAAATCTACATTATTTGCCGCTTTTGAAAGGTTGCAGGAGCCAAATTGTAAAAGCTTCTTTGGGCCATTTAATAAAAATTTCTTCTCGAACCACAGGAACGTTCCGAGATGGCCAAGACTAGTCTGCAGGTCTGGTGCCACCACTGTGCTCAAATTATAATACTGTTTACGGTGGGGGTCCTTTGATTAAATTTTTTCACAATTTTAAATTACATGAAAAGGGCTTAAAAATTTGGCCTTCTTTTGCAGATCACAGGTCTGCACAAATGAAATCCGCTGAAGCCATTGGGAAACACTGCCTGCAACAATTATTTGTTTACAAATTCAAAACTGAATTTCACCACTTTTGCGGTGTGGTTTCATGTTATATGATTATTTCTACACAACCTGTCCAAAGGACAGATTTTATACTCTGCTACTATCGACTCGGATAGTCCAATTTTTTTGACCAATTAGGCTCCTGCAACCTTCACTCCATTTTTGCTCGTAATTCAATTGTATTACCTCATTGACTACTACATTATAGGATATAAGAAAGTCGGGGTTTGCACGGCGCGTTGGCACAATGAGGTATTTTCAGACGGGTCGGTTACATCACGTGATCTAGGGATTGCTAGGATATTTTGATAAATGAGCAGAGCATGTAAACAAACCAACGTGTGAGCAAGATTTCCTAGGTCACGTGATGGAGCTGAAAATACCTAATTACCGGTATTTGCAGTATACAGAAAAGATGGGTTTTAATGAAAATAACTATCACATATAATGATAAAAAAAGCTATACCTCCCAATAAGTACTGAAATAACTACATGATATTTTCAGACTACTCCCTGGTGAGTTCAGATCGGAGCAGCTCGTGGAGGACCCTTTAATCAAACCTGACAGCTACAGGTCACAGCCAGCTACAACGGCTGGGTCACTAATCTATTAGTGGGGAGGGGAAAAAAAAACAACAACAAGCGACTTGGGAAATACGGAGGAGAATTAGATCGGGCAAAATGTGTAATTAGTGGAAACAAAATCCGCTCAGAGGTGCTAATTTCATGACCGCTCTGTTGGGAAGTAAACACATAGTCATGACATTCTAGCTCTGGTTTTCTAAGGTTCCTTGTAAACAAGAAAAATAGTAGGTGGATGGGTTGATGGACAAACGAACGGGCAATTAATGCAATAAAATTAGTGAAATTAAAATCCCCTCAGAAGTGCTAATCTCATGACCGCTTTGCTAGGAAATAAACATATAGACTAGTCATGTCATTCTAGTCCTTTTTTTTTTCTGGGGCCATGTGTAAACAAGAAGGGTGGGTTGATGGATGGATGGATGGATGGATGGATGGATGGATGGATGGATGGATGGAGGGTGGGATGGATAAATAGATAGATCGGCGGGCAAACAGGTGGCAGTGGGGTGGGGAGGGAATGGTGCAATTAGTGGAAACCGTGTAGAAGTGCTAATCTCATCTCTCACAGTCCTTTCATTCTCGTATCTTTTTAAGTGGTCACTTGTAAACAAGGATGGATGGATGGATGGATGGATGGATGGATGGATGGATGGATGGATGGATGGAGGATGGATGGATGGATGGATGGATGGATGGATGGATGATTCTCTGATGCTGTAGTTCAACAAAACAAGGGTGACCCCAACTGCCAAACTCATGCAAAAAGTAATGAAACTGAAACCGTGCATTGCAAAAAACCGAGACTCTCTCGAACAAGGTCCGGTGTAAGAGAGAACGTGACCATTTGTCCATTATAATTAATGCTTTACAGTTTTCAACCCTGCAACTCCATGGCTTGAGACCAGTAGCAATATTCACATAATCAACCCTTGCATAAATGTATGCACTGCTATGACACCAGGAACCCCTCCCCCCCCTTT
>JAWQUT010000212.1:1013281-1033032 GCA_033807755.1 Ellobium chinense
GTGTGTGTGTGTGTGTGTGTGTGTGTGTGTGTGTGTGTGTGTGTGTGTGTGTGTGTGTGTGTGTGTGTGTGTGTGTGTGTGTGTGTGTGTGTTGGGAAGG
Organism: Ellobium chinense; assembly: GCA_033807755.1. NCBI lineage: Eukaryota > Metazoa > Mollusca > Gastropoda > Ellobiida > Ellobiidae > Ellobium > Ellobium chinense. Next base: position 1,013,382 of record JAWQUT010000212.1, read on the forward strand.
AGGTAGGGAAGCATGGGGGAGACCCTCCCTGAAATGGAGGCAGGGGTGAAGTCTTGCAAACAAACTTGTAGACCTGACAATAAACAAAACATCATGATTCGGCGATGTCCATCGCATATATCACTATAATCATAGTTTTGCGAGGAACATTTCCAGTTTTGGTAATCAGTGACTATTTGAATAGCTAAACATTTCGCCGCTGTGTAAGAAGTGGGCGGTAGCTATCTCCTTGTTGGGTCAACTTCCTGGTCTGCACGTATGTACAAATTAAAACCCTGAAGTCGGTCATGTTCCAGATCGGTTTACCAAACTTTAAAAAACAAAAAAAAAAAGGTCTCACTCACGATCGACTCACTACGTCACATGAGCTCCAAGCTACCATGTTTCCACAATTCTTTCCCCTGAGGTCATAAATTTAAAAGGTTTTCCCCACATGGCCTGTGGTAAAGCCCTGCCTAAATCAATGTCTTAATCTGGACTAACTCGGTTTTCCCTTCCGCACGGGTTAAATTTAATTTACAGCTTAGAGTGGTTTCTCCTATTTCTGGTTTCCACATCTGACGAAAAGAGAAACAAGAAAACTGAGTCCCTAGAGCACCACTAGAAAAGGTCTCGAAAAAAAGGTTGTTCTCCAGGGCGTATGAGATGGCACCTTGGGGGGTTAATAAGGATGAAGTTTTATTGGGCTGTCCAAATTTGTTTTGCCTCGTATTAAATCAAGCCTGTGGAAACAATTGTAAATAAGGTGGCAAGAACAGCGCTATAAGATTTTCACATGAGTGAAAGTCTTAGATGAATCTCCACTCCTACCTTGTTTCAACCCACGCAAAATCAAGCCAGAAAAAATGTTTGTTTACGAGGCTATTAAATGCATGTATAACATCACAAAAGGCCATGTCATAACTGTATTGCGCCGAAAAACTATTTTCCGTGCTTCAAGTCTGTTCCATTCAAAAAACAACAACAACAACAACAAACAAAAAAAAACTATCCATGGAACAAAGTTGTTATTTCTGTTCTAAAAATGTCTCTACTCTTTGCGGCGCTTTGAAGAGAAGAGAAAATTACGACAGCATCGGCTCCTTTTTTGTTGTTTTCTATCCTCTCTACTTTTTCTTCTCTCGTCGGTGCAACAGTTGTTAAAGGTTCCCTGAAACTCGCCATTGTGTTACTGAAAGTATTTTACTATGAACAGAACGGGTCTTTGGACGGGATTTTCTTTTGGTTCGATTAACCGAGATTTCGGGTAAAGCGTTGTCGTGTTAAGTGTTTATAAACTCTAATGTGCTCTGCATTCGCGAGAGGACGCAGGTGAAGTGAAAGCATGAGATGACCAATGATAGTTGGACGGGAGCCGTCTGGGGAAATCTCAACTGATTGCGTCGTATCATGAGGAGCACAAACTCTTGGTGAGAACGCTCTGAATCAGGATTGCGTACATTCATCACACTGCTTGAACTCAGTTCAGTCCACAATAATTAAAAACCCCCTCAAAATTTACCTCAGTTTAGAACTCAGCTCGGATTTACTGAACTAAATTACCGTTAATAGAGCCACTTCAGATCTGCTTATCATATCAACCAAGCCTCTGATGACAACATACCACCGTGCATCAACTACACTTTCCCTATCACCCCGGTCAGTTTAGGAAGTTGAGTATGTCTAATATCATTTTTAGATCCTTGGTCGATCATACCACGTTGCGCAATCTTCGATTGACACCACTTGCACTCTTTGACTTTTACGGTGCAAGACATGGCAAAAACGGGGGAAAACAACCTTACATGCAGCTTGTGTATTAACATTATAGAAACTATCTCCATAAATGCTCTAAATGAGCAGACCTCTTGTAGACGATTTTAGACACCACTCGCATTCTTAAAATGTTAAGGTGCAAGACATAGCAAAAACGGGGGAAAACAACCTTACATGCAGCTTGTGTATTAACATTTTAGAAACCATCTCCATAAATGCTATATTATAATATATGAGCAGACCTCTTTTAGACATTTAGAATGAACCTTACTATACCGAATGCTACATGTTGAAAACTAGAAGTCAACAACAACAAAACAAACAAACAAAAATATTCGTAGATGCTTGTGAAACAGATTCTCGGTTTGTACACTTGGCGCAATAGGTTGTCACTTGACCGGCTTGAAATGATATTCCATGCAAAAGAGACGTAACGCACTCTCGGCCTTTCCACTTTCTGGACTCCCAAAATGCCGAGGGCTGTGGTTCGTTCGTTACTCTTTCATGATCTCATAATACATGATTACTGAGACGAAAGGTCTCCACTGACCACAAAGTACGTGGGTATCTCTAAAAAATTGTGGTGGCCAGCTCTAAGCCTGAGAAATACCGCGGACCTGACCTGCCATCCAGTATCCCGATCCCTTTCAATAAATATTCAGCAGCCGGGGCTGATCAAGAGCCATTCATGTCAGTTACTAACAAGGATCGTTAGCTGTGGTATGACCGAGGGCGGAAGGTCAGCGAATTGCTGTTGCCGAGTTCGAAAGTTGTAACTACTTCCCATTTTTTTCTTATAAATTGCTCAGTTTTTATTCAAGAATCTGCCTTTGATGAAGAGCTGGCTTTCTTAAGTTCTGTATCTCAATGTCTGAACAACTGATGTTAATTATGCTGGCGATACAGCTGTATTTATGGTAGAATGAAAACGGCAAGATCAATACGTCAGTAATACAGTGGTGGCATTTGCCGAATATGACGTGCCTCTATGATGCTCTGAAGGCGTTTAGTCTCTGTATGAACAGACACTTCTGCAGGATACTGTATGACTCGATGTCAAGATATTACTTAGTTAGCCGCTATATAAATGGAATTTGTTGTTGTTGTTGTTGTTGTTGTTGTTGTTATTGTTGATGTTGTTGTTGATGATGATGATGATGATGTTGTTGTTGTTGTTGTTGTTTTTGTTGTTGTTGTTGTTGTTGTTGTTGTTGTTGTTGTTGTTGTTGTTGTTAATACACTGAGTTACTGGGCTGCCAAGATAATCTTCAGGACCTCATTCTCGACTTCATTTTTTTTCCTTTCTAAACTGGAAACTTCCACAGAATCATCACCAACACTATCGATGAGAAAGCACAGAATTTGGCATGAGATGAGAGGCTGCTTACCTCTTCTCTAACCTTCCTCCTAGCAATAGCATTAACCCAAGTAGATCTTGGGAGTACCAAAATTGGACCAATTGGACATACAACACTTAATAACTTGGATGGCAAAAATAATTACAGACATCAACAACAATACCAACAATGGAATAGAAAATTCTTCCCGGGTACTCTCTACCGTTAGTGCCAGTTTAAGACACAAGAGCCCATAACCATCTATGTTATATTTGCGCAGGCTGACCAGGACATCGCGGTCGAGCTACATATATAATGCTGTTATTGAACCCATGACACCAAGGCAATCTTCTGGCTGAGGACACCCTCCCAGGAGAATACACCTCTGATCATGTGAGAGATCTAATACAACAGCTCCCACCCTCATTGTCCCGAGAGGCATATTCTGGGTTTCATCGAACATTACACGTATGCATAGAGGCGTGATTGTTGGTCATGCCGAGTTCAGCTAAGCGATTCTGATCGGGTGTAGTTTAAGAATAATTATTACATGTACATTAGACATTACAAAGTTCGTTTAAGAAAATAAAATATCATCGTTACGGTTCTTTATTTTCTATTTCATTCACTCACGAACTCGCAAAATAAAAAAAACCGCTCAAAATTACAGATTCTTTTTCTAGGATCCGAAATCGTGGCGGATTATTGTACATTTTTCTATGGCACAACAATGCTTGAATTTAGAGGGTTGCGTGACAAATATGGCAGTGCCAAGGAAAAGAAAAGGCGATGGGATGTAAGAAAACTGTGTAAGAAAAAGTTTCAGATTCAGTTCACCACCCAATGTTAGTCTGAAAGTGTCGTTTTCCATTTGATATAAGTCCTAAGTCTCTTCCATTAGCACTTGAGTACTAAGGCTCATGTCAGGGGCAAGGTTTTCGAAGAGAAAAGATTCTTGGGAGGGTTTTTAAACAAAATCTATGGACCTCCTCTCTCATCTAAGCTCGATCTTAACCCTACCATCTACTTTAACCTTATCCACCTTGCGAGAACCCCGGGATTTCACCAAATGCCCTCACCCCCGATCTCTCTCCTACAAAAAAAAACCTTCCAGTGAAAAAGCTGCTACCACTGCCTATAGGTATGAAGATGCCAATAGCACCTGGCATAAAAATATGAAATTTTAAATAGTCCCTATAAAATTAGAAAACTGGCCATGGGGAGAGGGGGAAAGGGGTAGGATTGTAATTTCAAAGGCTCAGATAGGTGCAAATACATGTGTAGACTCCGAATAGGTGAGATTTAGCCACTGAAGTATAAAATTTGCGGTTGTTGCTAGGTGGGTAAGGTTACCCTCTTTACTGAGTGAAAAGGCCTAAACCATTAGGTAGTCTGCTTCACTGCCTAAGTTCTGAAAAGCTAACTGGTCGAGGGGCATTTTTTCTTTGCGTCAAAATCTGGAGGAAGAGCTAAACAACATGTTTGGAAAGTATTTTGGCCTGGGACCCCTGGATAAGTTAATGAGAGGTATAAAACCTAATATAGCCAACAGTGAAAAAAACATTGGCATCTTCATATCTATAATATGGGCATGACGGAACCTATTCACATCACACGCTCAGAACTTCTGATGAAAAGGCAAGATCATGATTACTCGACCTTTTACGTGTCATCCTTAAGTTCAGTGGAAATGTCATCTCTTGTGCAGGATGATTTTTTATCTAAAGCATACTAATCCCTAAGGGTGCTCAAACGCCCTTCCAATGGGCATGGTAATAAGGGAAGAACTCGCAATACCAATAAACAATATTAACAGCATGAGAAGTTCGAGCCACAATGCAATGGCACATGAAGAGGCTGAAGCACCTTACAACTGAGTGTCTCACTTCGGTGCAACTTCGGTGCAACTGCCCGGCAAATTACATAGAAAATAAGACGCAGATATGCAAAGTTACTGCATCAAGGCTGTAATAAGCTGTCCGTAAACTTGCAAGTTTGAAGTGATTGAGCTTCGTTGGGACAAGTCCATCTTACTGTTCAATGCAGTTTCCGGGCAGGATGATTAATGGAATGTGTTTGTTTATGTCGAGAGACGGGACATGATCAAAAGTCTGTGCCATGAGGTCTCGTGGTAGACGAATTGCAAAAACAATGCCATGGGCGCAATAGGAAGAGACACCGGTTTTATTCGTCCACTCCGAACTGACGAGAATTAATGAGTGCAGTTGGCCTTACATCTCACAAGCACTGTATCCAGGTCCAAGAATGCCAATGGCAGGTATGCCTGTATGTTCTATAGGTTACAGACCTGTAATAGGATTGGGCCCTTTTTGCCTCTATGGGCTATATTAACATTTTGAGCTGCCCTCTGAACCCAATGTTTTAGCTTTCACCCAGACCCATGCCAGATTGAAGCTCATTATGTGGCCCAAATTTTAAGACTTACCCAACCCTAGCAAGTCCATTAAAATTTTGAGCTTGGTTGCTATTTGTAAACAGACCCTACATTTTTCACTGGTCAACGCCAAACTCCTCCTCTTTCACCTGAGCACACTCTTGACCTGGCAGTTCCAGCCCAGGGCTAAATAATGCCTGGTAAAATAAAGTAAAATGGACACAGTTTCCCATCATATCAAATTTCCCCCCTGGACCCCTTATTACTGGAAGCAGGGCATGCCAAAAGAGGGAAAAGGGGAGATGAAATATACCCCCTAAGTTGTAGGACCCAAAAGTGAAAGTACAATTACAGGCCTGTAACCTGTACATGTGTAAGCAGAGCAGGACTGCCTGATCTGGCTCTTTCCGAGCTAAATACCTCCTTCTTGCTCCTTTACGAAGCCCTTAGCTGGCTCAATCCTGGCTCCAGAGAACATTTATTAAAACTGGCTTATAAAAAGTATAGAAAATGTCTCAAGAAACGACTTTTATTACTTAAGAACCCTAGCCTATAACTGACGAATTCGAAAAACTTTTCTGGCAATTTTGAAGCACAGTTCAATGAAAATGAACACAGGAGTTCGATTTCCCGGCAGGCGAAACATTTTTCGGTCCCACATTATACATCTCATTCATAAAGGAAATAAACATAGAACAATGGACATCATACACTATATTGATATACCGTGTTATGGTGAGACGCACTTTTCATTTATTGATTCGGCAAATGGAAAGATTCTGTAGGAGAAGCTGTCTAATGGTTTCTTTTATTATTATTATTAATAAGATAACAAATGCATCATATGGAAAAGACGATAATGCATAGCATTCAAAACCAATTTCTTTACTTATGTTACGAGTCACTGTACCCATTATCTCTCATTCTTCAGATCTGATTTTGCTCTTAGTAAGACGAGGCAGACAGCCTCGATTTCCACTTGGTCTCCATGTCTGTCTAGAACCGGAAACGGAAAAGGTCAAACAGGCTAAGACTGGTCTCGAAGTCAGTGGTCGCTGGAAGGGCCCTCTCCAGCCACAAGTACCACGTGAAGGTCGCCAAATTGGCAGACGCCAAAGGAATAATAATGCGTTTTCCAGTGTGAATGAACTCCCCCCAACCCGATCATTTAGATCAAGGCTGAGTCGCTGCCGATGATTTCAAATATCTGCCAAACTGAGTACTTGCGACCCCAGAACGGGTGATAGTCGAAATCAACAATGACGTCACAGTTATTGCGCCGAAGCCCAAGGTCAAAGGTCAAAATAGGGATTTTCTGGTATTCGAAACATTGGTTATAGTTTAGTAAGATGTTGTTTTTTTTTGGCTTCACAATCTTTAAATCAATGGCAGTAACCAATTGGAAATCTTGGACCTTTCACAAATTTCGGGTCTAAAATAACAATTCATATTTTTTTTTCTTTTTATGAGCGAACGTAATGATAACAATAGTATCGACAAATGAGAGCTTGCGAATTAACGATGGGATCTCTTACCATCGTAAGAACTACATTAGTTTGTCGGTGCTGAATGCACTTTTGTCGGTGCTGAATGCACTTTTGGCAGCGTTCAACATGGAGCTTTGATGTCCTTTTTCACGCTGATAAGAGATTCCATCGTTAATGCGCAAGGGCTCCTCAAATATCAATTAATTCAACTTAATCTGGAACTGAGTCCTCTGCGCTTACAACCAGCAACGTAGAACCTCAGTATCGATATCTGTCTAAAGCACAGGCCTGATTTAGATCGTAAATCAGAACTAGCAGGTGAAGGAAATAATCCTTTGGTCTTAATAAATCACGAATTAATGAAGGGCGGCTGGTAGACGCGTGCGTGCCCAGGAGTGAAGCCAAGCATAGTTGTAGCGGACTACAGCGTGAAAATTTCGTTGCTCCCGGGAGGGAGGGAGGGCGGGGAGCGGAGGCGGGGGCACGTTTGTGAATTGAATGAGAAGAAAATGAAGAGAAGAACGGAAGAGAAAGGATGAAGAGAGAGAGAGAGAGAGAGAGAGAGAGAGAGAGAGAGAGAGAGAGATCCATTGCAATGAGACACCATGCTGTGAGCCCAAGTGTTCCAGTGTCATTAATTTGCCTCTCAAGCATGAAAGTCCCGTGAGCCCAAGTGTTCCAATGTCACTGATTTGCTTCTCAAGCATGAAACTCCCATTCAATGAATGGGTACTGTTTCCTTGTAAAAATAACACCACCTTTTGAGCTCGAATCACACGAATCTTGCTTGAATGACCCTCGTCCACTATGCAATGCCCAGATCCCGAGTCAATTTATTTTATACGGGCTTAATAAAAAAATCCTGCAATGCAGAGTATAGTCTGCTGAAAGCATACTGCAAAGAGAGTGGTCGTTTGAAAACTGCATAGCATGAGTTTCAGTCTGAGTCTTCTTTCCAGCGTTTACTTTAACGCATCGGGAATGCATTCCCTTGACATATCCACATGCCAAAAGTAATGGCGTCTTTAGAAACCGCGTTTTCTGAAATGCTAAATACGCTGCTCTCAGCTGCTGGAGTATCAAAAATTATAGATTTTCAATCCGAATTGATTCCGTATAATTGTATCGACGGAACCAATACACCCTACATTGTAAGACTCTGACTGAACGAGGAAAGGAGAAAAATTCTTTTGTAGATGTTCAAATTATCTGTATATGGATGTCAAATTTCACTGCCAAAATTAAACACTTTAGAAACTTGAACATCATGAACTAGGCTCCTGAATTTCGAGTTTGTTCGAGTTTGTGAGGTCCTACTATAGTACATGTACATATTTTCTCTCCAAAGATCAGGAACTCAGGAAATATGCCTCACGAAGCTATGGTTCACCAGTTCAAATTTCTGACAAACGACTTCGCTCCGACCCAGACAGCCTTGAGTGCTATTCGGCGGCCATGTCTATCTAGAACCGGAAGCAGAACATGTCAAAAAGGCCAACACGTGATTTGGAGTCACCAGGCAGCAGCTGGAAATATCTTATTCGGAAAATAAAGCCACGTGAAGGTCGCCAACTTGGTCAGCTCCAGAGAAATGATGATGCGTATTGTCCATCAATAACCTTAAAATAGCAGGTCATGAGGTAAGGACAAGACGTAAAAACAAAGGGATACATGTGAACTTTACATACTCTCCCTACGTGACTTGTTACGGTGATTATGGGCTTAACGAATTACAGCGTCAGCGTAGCAATCCCGTTAAAATTTCCAACAATTTTCCTGGCTAGATAATGACCTCCCTGTTGTTTACAGTTAGATAAATTGTTAGTTTAGTGTTGTTAGTTTATTTGTTTCCTGGCGAATCTAAAAAAACAAAACCAACGGAACTTCCATGACTATATATATATTTGTTTGTTAATTTCTTCGTGGGTGGCTGAATTTTTCTGGTATATAAATCCATACCGTTCAAAAACGGCTTCCAGATTTTGCGAGATCACCTGAACTCGCAGGGAAGAGACGACGAGAGACATATCAATGACCCCAGTTGAGCCCTTGGGACCCCAGAGGTTTTAGAGTGGCTCTTCTACACCTCGAACAATATGGAATGAAATATGACAGAAGAACTTTCGTAGCTAATCGCCTTCTACTCTAGTATGCAAGTAGGCTGCTGCAGGGCGATATGCCGCACGCAATCAGAGTGGTGTACATATACAGTAGTGCAATGCCCAAGCTGTTGTTTACAAGTGCGTTGCGCCATGCCATGTCTATCCCTTGCTGTGCAACGTGTTGTAGTCAGTATCTACCTTATCTGTTTAAAGTTACCAAATTATGTATTCTTACCAAAAAGTTATGAAGAAAAGTTATGAAACCTTAACACTTTTCAGTCAGAAGCGGGATCCTTTGGGCCCATTTTTTGGTCCTCTTCTTTTTTTTTTTCTTACTTTCATCTGATATACAAATCGCGAAGATTATGTTGCTTATAGTTAGTTTATTGCCCCCTCACTTTTTCCCCCTCGTCTTTCCCAGGGCAGCACCAGGACACCCCACTAGTTTGATATAGGTAATAGAGGAAAATCCTCTGTGGCCTGCGTCTAACATTATCGACTTAGGACTAACAAAACAATACAATATATTGTTTTCATTGTTGCGGACGGGTCGAAGCAATCATAGTAATATTAATAGTCGTTTCACAGCCTAGGTAACATCTGGCATATTGGGTCGTTCGTTTTAGCAATCAGACTTAGCCTAGTATGAAAGTCGAATATGGGGCGGGGAGGAGGAAGCAGAATGGGTGGCATCATTTTCCTTTCCTTCACCTCACATTCCCGGGCGTATGCAGATTATGCCAGGAGATATGAAGATTGAGCAAAATAAAAACAAATACAAACAAACAAACAAACTTCTCATACACAGATTCAGCCAGATGTGCAGTTTAACTTGCCACACAGGCCAACCTGGTGAGATCATCCCCCCTCCATGTCGCTATAATCTGTCAAAGTGACCAGTTTGAATAAAAAGACCATTTTTTTCCCTTCATATACACGTAAAGGCATTTAACCCTCCATATCTCAACAATCTGCCAATGTGATCTATATTTTGCAAAAACGGCCTTTTTTTGTCTTCTTTTTCCTGGGCACCTAACCTCAATATCGCAACACCCGTGGTATGTTTTCGTTGCTGCGCGTTAGTCGTGACAGGAAGGTGTGGGCATCCTCCAGACGTTTGTTAGAAATGTGGCAACTTTTAGGATACATATATAAGGAAGTAAAGGCTTTTAGGCTACGTATGTAGTGAAGGCTTAGTAAAATTGTAGCCACATGTATCGTTCCAAATCTGTTTTCCAAACTTTTTTCTCAACAGCGCTGTGTCGGAGGAGAATGTCTCAAGAATCAACGGTGGTATATACGTTAATGACTGAGGCAACGATATAAATACAGCAAACACGTCTCTCAAAAACCACATTTTTTTCTAGCTCTTCCGCAACTGTTGCAGCCATCTTAGCTTGCCTAAAGACTGGTACCCCCGTTGCTTAGGAGCGCCCACAGAATAAAACGACACACCTCTCCCCCCTCCCCCGCCTCCCCAAATCTTTTGCGCACCCGCGGTGACCAAACAAGCATAGCCCTGTGTAAAGACTCCGTCGTTTTTCATGTGCCAACATCACACGTGTAAAAGATAAAGAAAAGGCGAATCATAATAAGAAACACTTTATATCCCATTAGAGTATATTTCACGGCATCGCAGCAATTAAACATACAAATGGAAATAGAGAACATTCATTTTTTATTTTTTTTTTTAAAGGAGCAACCCTGTAGAATCAATCAAATCGGCGTGGAAATTGAAAATGATCTCTTAAGCCGAAGTTACAATGCTTACGAAGGCGTTCATTGATGCTTAGGTTATACCATCTACCTATCTCAATCGGTGATCCATGATTACATTTCCGTATACAGCTATTTGCAGTTTTTGCACCATATGGAAAAATATCAAGGGAGGTTTAGTTCTTAAATGTGAAACTTGCTTTTTCTTATTTTACCGACAGTGCACTTCGCCAAAGAAATCAAGTAGCATTGACTGACCACTACCGAAGATGCCAATAGCACCTGGCATAAAAATACGCAATTTTAAATAGTCCCTATAAAATCAGAAAATTGGCCATGGGGAGGGGGGGAAGGAGTTGGATTTGAATTTCAAAGGCTTAGATAGGTGCAAATATATGTGTAGACTCAGAATAGGTGAGGTTTAGTCACTCAGGTATAAATTTTGTGGTTGTTGCTAGGTGAGTATGGTTACCCTGTTTACTGAGTAAAAAAGGCCTAAAATATTAGGTTGTTCTCAAAATCTAACTGGTTGAGGTGCATTTTCCTTTGTGTCAAAATTTGGAGGAAGAGCTAAACAACATATTTGGAAAGTATTTTGAAACGGCACCCCAGGAAAAGTTAATGAGAGGTGTAAAACCTAATATAGCCAACAGTGAAAAATACATTGGCATCTTCATACCTTAAGGCAGAATGAAAGATAATTCCCATACAAGTACTTAGAAGGTCACCTGTATTTGTTTCTCAGACTGTCTTTATTATCTGGTGCTGGTATCACTGAGGATGCCCACATCTGAGCCCCAGGCAGAATGCTTTGTCTGGGCAACATGGGTAAATTTCACTTTCGCAAGCTAACGATGATGGTTAGAAGGATACGAATGACAGCCTGTGCTCATTCTCGCGCCTTGCATTCCGCGCCTGGAGATCTATCTACAGTTGCAGTCACGGGCAATATCGTTTCTGCGTATCGAATAATTCAGATACTCAACATTTTTGATATCAGTATCAAAGCTCTGTCTCTGAGATTTCGATTCCATCAATTAGTCTCTGTTCTCATCCCACTCAGGTGTTTTGATGCTTTTGATGTCTGCACTACAATAGGTTGGCAAAGATCAAGTCTATACATAAAAGGAAAAGGGAAAATTTACGACCATGCCATCAGCTTTTCTCTGCCCCTCCACTACCACTGATTGTGTGGCCTTCAGCTGATCTTATGCATCGCTTGGTAATGAGCGTCTCAGGGACGCTGTCTCATAAACATCAAAAGTTAAGAAATAACAGAACGTTTATTTCTATCAGTAGGTTTGCTTTTTCATCAGCGGCCAAGGTCGACTTTTTAATAGCTCCAAGAGTGGCCGTGTAGTTAAGTGCGAACCTGGCTCAGAAACGGCGCTTGGTAAGCTGTAACTATCAAGTAGGATACTAGGGAAGGCAGCGTGGCCGTGCGGTTTGTGAGTCGTACTCAGACACTGTAGACTTTCAAGTCTAAGGTTTATGTGTTTGACTCGCGAGCTGGGCGGTTTACGTTGTAGTGTCCTTGTATGAGACACTTTGCTTCCATTTCCTCATTCGACTCAGGTGTAAATGAGTACCTGGCTTTAGAGCTGGGGGGACCAGGGCGCTGCACCGCTGGCGACCAGCAATGACTTTGTTATGCATTTCATTTGTAATATTATGTATTCAGATGTATGATGTGTATTGTTATATGTGTTTGTATTATGAATGATATGTTTAACACTGTATGATGTAAAACAATTTCCCTACGGGGTAAATAAAGTCGTATTTATTTATTTATTTATTTATTTGATAATAGTACGCGCGCTGGTACATGGTCATCCATGCTGATAATCCCATTCGTAGAATTGGAGATTAAAAAAGATCTAGTATTATATAGAACGAAGGAGCGGTCAGAGATATCAGTAGAGCAAAACTCTTCAAGTACCGTAATCTTTGAAACGATCTGCAAACTTGAGATAGCTCTCTTTTGTTCTATCTCCGGCAGTTACCTTCAAGATCTATCAAGCCATCATCGTAAGTAAATTTCGGTGCTGTTCCAATCCTCAGCACCAAGTCGTCAGGTACGTCAGGTACGTCAACAACAGACAAAACTCAAATTAGTAAAATGATTCGGATACTTGCCTCGCGCAGCGGATCAAAACCAAAATGATATCCATTCGATACGTTTTGATACTTCAAGCAAAGATCCCCGGGTATCGTCTTACTCGAAAAAAAAACAACAGGTATCGTTTAAACCCTCTTCCGCCATGTTGCCAGCTCTGTTAACCACTGCTGGCACTGAAGATGGTTACATTTCAGCCCACAGCAAGACTTCTTTGTATTCGAGCTGAAAAGAAACCTTAATTAACCCGGGAAGTCCGTGGGCTAAACGGACAAAGTTTCTAATTTTCCGCCTTGACGTCCAGTCTAGCTACATCGGTATTTCAATATACGTCTGGCGAAAGGTTGAGCAAGAAGTTTAGAAGAAAGTAAATGTAAAACATAATTGCAAAAGCCAGGAGGCTTGCGGGGGGTGTGGGACCGATAATGGCCATAGTGCTGGCGACTATTTCAGCTCATAGGATTAACAGCTCACAACCAGCCTGCCTGCCTGCCTGCGTGCCTGCCTGCCTGCGTGCCTGCCTGCCTGCTTGCCTGCCTGCCCGCCGGCCATTTCTGCCTGCCTGCCAGCTTGCCCGCCGGCCATTCCTTCCTGCTTTCCTTCCTTCCTTCCTTCCTTCCTTCCTTCCTTCCTTCCTTCCCTTCCTTCCTTCATCCTGGAGCTTTTTTCTCGGTCTTTATCCCTCTATGTATTTCCTTGTCTCAACCATATTCTTATTCCCCCACAACCCACCCCAACCCTCAAACATACACACATCCCAACTCGTGCGAGATAAAAGTTTGTCTCCATAATTTCACCCCTATCTTAACCCATACTCATACTCATGAAATATAAGCACCTCACATACTGTAATCTTTGGGGAATGATATTCCTGAAATTCGATTTCGCGAGGTCGCACTGTTGTCCCAGAAATTACACCTACACACGGGAGAGGTAAGGGAGAGGGGAGGACTGGAACTTCCAGCCCAGTGGCCAACATAACGACAGGTGCACCTAATGGTCAGGGGCCCGAACCCCGATCCCAACGACGGAAAGCTTTGTGCACTGCTAGAGAGCAAGGCAAAATGTCCATTTAAAAGACACTGTGATGACCTGTGGATTCGGACATAGAAACTTACAGTCTTCCAGTTTATGACAAATGTTTCAATAAGACAAAATGAATGCGACTACACGAGGTAGCCAGCCAGCGAGCCAGCCAGCCAGCGAGCCAGCGATCCAGCCATCCAACCAGCCAGCCAATCAGCCAGCCAGCCTGCCAGCCAGCCTGCCAGCCAGTCGCCAGACAGACAGACAGACAGACGGACGGACGGACAGACAGACAGACAGACAGCAACAAGACAGACTGACAGGCAGACAGACAGAGACACAGACAGACAGACAGACAGACAGACAGACGACCTCCGCCGAGAGACCATTAGTCTTGTGTTATTTCTCCGGGCCAGCCTGGCTCAGGTTGCTGAAGAATCTTTTATAATACAGACAGAGATATTCAATATATTATTATGATTCACTTTAGAAGAAATAAAATTATAAATACTTGATTATCTGAGATGAAAGCCATTCTGTTGTTGTTGTTGTTGTTGTTGTTGTTGTTGTTGTTGTTGTTGTTGTTGTTGATGATGATGATGATGATTTCTATTGATAAAGGCCTTAGAGCCGAAACGTTTAGATGTCATTTTCGATCTTAATTCTTTACTAGATTTTTAATAAATTCCCTGAATTAAGGTTGAGCTTTTAATTTTTCTCAGATTTAAATGATGATGATGATGATGATGATGATGATAAACAAACTGTAAACCCCCCGCTTCTCAGTCGCAAATCAAACATTCAGAAACTAAAGAGTAGGCGTTATCGAACCAACCAGCGGCATGCTGCGGCAAAATTTCCAAACAATATATCACGATTTCGTTGCTTCGGTGCAAAAACCCCGTACCTGACAGTTTTCTAACTTTACAAGATGAGCTTAAAAAAATGTTTCGTTTCTCAATGCAGCACGGCCACATAAAGACCACCAAGCTCAGAGATTGTGCAGTCATGTAACCTTCCGATTTTCACAAACGTGCACGTGTAAAACCTACATGACACCGTGCAAAAAGGAGCTACAAAAATTTTTTGGAGAAAAAAAAAAAAACTTCACATACAGGTTTATTTCACTGAGGACATGTACAGAATAACGAATAACTGGCTATCCTCTCGAACATAAAATGGCTGCTGTCGACATCATCAGCAGCACAAGAAGTCCAGTGTCTCACTGCGTTACGCAAACAATCATGTCTCAAAATGATTCCGCACGACCCGCTGAAAGGCGTCCTCATCGCTTGGCATTGAGGTAACAAGTTTGCCTGCCTCCTCAGAGTCTGGGAGCTCCGACGCCGTTTTGGGGAAAAAAATCGTACATTCCAAAATAAGTCATATTCGCGTATTGAAACCTTTGTCGGGAGCATAATATTCTCTGTCCTTCCACCTGGATTATTCTCTCGTAGCTTTTAAAGGTTCCAGAATACCCAGTCGCAAGGGCCACTGAATACTTAAGAAAGAGGAGCGCGGCAGGACAGTTTTTTTGCGTCTTCTGCAACATCATAATTTTGATGTAGGGAATTTTCCCCATGTAACGGCAGCCCTGTTTACCTAAGATTCAGGGGAATTTACTGCAGTGAGACTTCGAGAACTCGAATCAAGTAGACCACTGCGTGAATTTCAAGTCTATTTGGCGTTCGAGTTCGTGTGCATGGTTTAAGACAGACTTAGTGCCTTGACAGACGAGCTACAATTGTCGCGCAGTAAATTCTGCGCAGAAAGTGTCGCTTAAGTTTGTTACGGGCGACATTTAACGCTACAGCTCAGTTCAACATGGACGATCGGAGAGTCAGGATGGCTTTGGTCATGGTGAGTGTCGCGGCGTACCAGAATGTGGGCTACACACATCTGCTACGCCAGGACTGAAACTACTGCCTGTCGCTCGTGTGACCGCACCCATTTGCCACAGTGTATCTCCAGACTGCGTAGTAATTCCTACTGCGTTTTTTACATCTCGTCTGTCAAGGGACTTAAGGAACCCATGGCGAGAATAAGGCGTAGGCAGCTTAGTAAGATACGAACAACTTGTGGTCTTACCACAGTGTATATTCACTAACTAAACCAACAGACATCCTCAAACGTCCTGTTGAAAACTTGGAAGAGTTTGGAGAGGAAGATTACGAAAATGATGTGGACATTCAGAGAATAAAAGAAATGGGACTGTGAGAGAGAGAGAGGAAAAACAGTGTGTCCTCTTAGGGAAAGACCGGGAGTCTGAAATCAAATGTTAGAAGAAACAATTAGTTGAACTTCTCTCGGGTAGATCTAGAGGCTGGAGAAGAGGGCCGAGTGACTATGGCAATGTCCTGTGTTTTCGAAAGACCGAGCTTCAAACAGGTAATAACTAACTCCGACAGATATAATGGTCTGTCTTCAAAGTTCAGTAAACTGATATCTAATGTGACAAGTTTCTTTCAAGTCTCGACGACACTGCCTTAAGTAGTGAACAGGTATAACATGGTCAAGTTTTATTGAAACCGCCTAAGGCAGTGTCTGACACAGTCAAGCACAGTGAGGGCTAGTCTAGACTAGTTACACTCATTTGACCCTTGAGGCAAGAACGACAAACTGCTGATTGCCTATTTGGACTTTCAGACGGTTTTAATGTATTTATCAATCACGGGCAGACTTTTATCTTTGTATGCGTCGGGAAAAGGGATTGGAGATTGGAGGTGGAGTTGGGTAGGGTTGAGGGGGGATGTGAATGCAGTTAGAACGCGTCTCTGAAATCTACATTTTACTATCTAGATCTAGTAGCAGGATTACTTTGTGGCGCTAGCTGAAAGTGAGAACGAACGAATAGTAATAGGCTCTGATTAAAGATATAGTAATGTCGATCAACGAGCAGTGCATTCGCTAAAGTAATCTAAGTGTTAGATGTCTGCTAGTACACTGGAGCATGAGTTTCACCCACTTGCTAACGTTAAGTTATTCCAGTGAAATCTGATCCCTGAAATATGGCTCGCCAAAGCTTTCTTGCTGTACTGCTTTTTAGCATGCAAAATATCGCCATTATGATTCGGTTAAAAAAAATATATAATGTGCTGCAGACAGGTTTTTTTTTTGTTCAAGTTTAGGAATTAAGTGTTTACCATCCTCTATGTATGCCGGTGCTTTGCAGAAGAAAATCCAACTCTTCAACCCTTTTTTTTATTCACAAATTAAAAAAAACAAAAAAACAACCCCACGAAGGACACTATTGTTAACATCCTACTACCTATGCATGATTGTGGCTAATAAACTGCAGGCAGATCTTGGTTGCCGGTGCGATAGAAAAAGAAAGAAAGAAAAACGTCTTACAGAGGTATTTACAATATACAGTTAGAAGTGTAGACGGTATTGTTCAGGAAGTATCTAAAATGAAATGCACGTACGTGTACGTCCATCTTACTTTCTCTTACTTCCTGTATCACGAACTCAATAAAGGTTAATGCCACATATTTTTCCCCCCTTCACTTCAAATCTTGACCAACGGATTTGACGGCCAGTAGTAATGTAAAATGTGTAAAATATAAGGATTCATCTAGACAGTATTGACATGATTATCACGAGGAGACACTATCGACATCAATCGTCACTTCAATTTACAAGTGTTCCATGTACACTAAGTTAAACCCTGGAACTCCCCCAAGAAGTATTAACCCTCTAGTGTCCAGCGTATCAGAGCTGATACATTTCGTGGGACAAAAAAAAAATCACCCCACCATAATAGTGTGAAGTCGCATGAGCGGGCATTAGCCTGGCTATGAGACTTATAAACCGCATTATTATTATCATTTTGATGCTCGTTCCAGCATAGTGGATCCAGAAGTGATCCAAAAACTGGAGCTCGGACTTTTTGTGCCATTGTAAATAGGGCTGGGCACTAGAGGGTTAAGGTTAGTGTAAGAGACAAGGTCAGGGAAGAGAAATCACCCTTGGATGAGTTCTTAGACAATGTCTGGAGATCCTGTCTCTTCCATAAACTTTGCTCATGACTCCTAACCCCAACCCTTACCCGCTCTTGAACCTAAACCTAACCAACCTGGGAAGGGTCTTTCGCTTTTACTAACGTGATCTTGGAACACTTGTGCACTGATCAAAGGCCGGAACGAAGTAGTTAACACGCGACAGTCTGGCAGTAATTATCAAGATCATCTTCCTTGAAAGGACCTTCGTCTCAGTCACTTTGGCAGCCTAGCATTTCTTTACGGTGTTAAAACGGATCTAATTTTGACTGACTGCTAAGCCTTGACACTTTCGTAAAAATCTCACCTGATGTCTCCAAGGTGTTTTTTGATGCACAGTGGTGGGCAGTATCGTTTCTGAATATTGATACTTTGGTATTTAAGAGTTTATTTCATTTTAGTATCAAAATTTTAGAAAGCATCGGAAATATCAAATGTATCGGAAGTATCAGCAGCCTCGCACATACAGGATATATCGAAACATTGAAAAAATCACAGTTCATGGAAGTATCGAAAGTATCAAACGATAACGATACCTTCGAACGTATACCGGTACTAAGTATCAAAATCGATACTTTCGATACTTACAGCTCGAAGGATGAGTATCGCGATACTTAAAAATTTCATTTTATCGGCCTGCCACTGCTGATGCATCGAACCACGTGACGTCTCAGGCTCCCAGCTTGGTAGCACCGACAAAAATCAATGCGCTGAAGTTTCCGGAATGTTTAAATACACGTGAAGCTGACATTTTGGAATAAACATGAAAAATTACGGAGCCGCCTGGGATGGGGAGAGGGGGGATGGAGGGAGACAGAAGAGAGGTTTTTACATCATCGGTTTTTCAAGAACACGAGAACCAGGTATGTGGTTACCACTAAGGTTTTTAACGAATGTTACGCGAACCCCAGGAAAGCCCACGTTTCAGAATGCTGGCATCAGCGGCGGTACTTTCTACTTTTTACTTCTGCCTAACGACGCGGACTGTGCGTCAAGTTACAAAAGGAAACTGGGGCAAACGGGGCCGAATGTAGCCTAGGTCTCAAAAATCCATTCCCGGAGATCCGTCCATAATGTCGAGTTTTTGAGGTGTTCGAGTTTGTGAGTAACTTCTGATCTATGAAGACGAATAAGGGCGCCACAGCACTACAGCAAATAAGCAAGGTTTTCGTGTGTATAATATATGAGGTTCACCTTCGTGCGGACACACCCCGTTTTGGCTAAGCTCTGTCTGTCGCCCTTCTGTCCCACTTTATGAGATCTGTGTGCTCAGGCAGCGGTTTTCAGGATTTGTTTCGATGAAATCTGGTTCTGGTAAGCATTTCAAACTTTAACACCTTAGTGACCAGCCTTACACTGACATCACCTTATCCCAGGACCATGGCCGCCGCCTATTATTCAAGGTTTTAATGTACTTGTAAGTTAAAGTTGAATAACTTTTGCTTTGAATCACCTTACATTGCCCAAATGCACAAATGATGTTGGTATTTGGTATCTGATCACATTTTTGTCTATAACATGAGTGAAAGTTTATTATTATTTACATTGTAATAATTAAGAAGTAGAAGCAGAGAGTGTGGAACAGAACGTCAAATGCGAGAATTCTCGTCGCTGGTCCTATCCACACTGGCTTGGGCGGCGAGTATACTCGTAGCTGGTCACTAAGGTGTTAAACATCTTTTCCTTTCATGATGGATAACAGCCAAACCCCCCCCCCCC
>JAWQUT010000212.1:1040218-1060295 GCA_033807755.1 Ellobium chinense
AAAACCACTATTGTCAATACATATAAAGTGAAATCTGTAAAATGTTACCAATGGCCGTTGCGTTCTTAAGGAAAAAAATGTTCGTCTTAAGCAGGTGGTCGCTTTACACAGGTGAACTGGTTTGGGATGAGGTAAAAGAGAACCCTGTGATCACAGGCTTGAGGCTGTCGCACAGCATTTTAAAAAGACAAATTATTTATTTACTGTGCGAAAATCGTGTTTGTTTATTGGTTGGTTGGTTGGTTGGTTGGTTGGTTGGTTGGTTGGTTGGTTGGTTGGTTGGTTGGCTGGCTGCTTGGTTGATGATTGGCTGGCTGGCTGGCTGGCTGGCTAGTTGGTTGGTTGGTTAATTTTACCGTTAGCCCCCAAATCACTAAACAATCCTAAAGATATTTCAGAGTAGATCAGCCGAATGACGGTCGCGTTTTAAAATGTTGTTCGTTAGGGTTTACACTATTCTGGACATGATAATAGGTGGTTGCTTCTAATCATGACTTTGCATAGTGTTAGTTCTAAGTACTGCCTGTTTTTTTAAATGCAAGGTTCAACAGATCAAACCGTTAACTTTTGGCGAGAAAACAGATCAAAGCAGATAAAGTGTTCAGTACGTCGCTCTGCCTTGGGAAATGTAGATGCGTCGCTCTGCCATTGTCGCTCTGCCATCGACTGTGTGGTTGTAAACGCTCACGTGGGTTTGACGCTTTGAAAACTACTATTTCGGGTTCAGATACGGCTACTTGCCTTTGACACAAAAAGGATATGGGCAAGACAAGTTCAACAAGACGATGAAATAAGAAAATTCGATTTTGTCAGATACGTCGCTCTGCCTTGGGACGGCATTAGTAGTCACCATTAGTAGGGTGGTCAAATAACTAGGAAATACGACCGGTCATTCCTGATACACGGTCGACACGGCAGGTAGTCGTGATATACAGAAGATCAAGATATACAGTTAGTCGTGGTCTGCATGTGGTCAGGATAATATACAGGTGGTCATACGCTGATGGTCAGGCTATACAGGTGGTCACACGCTGATGGTCAGGCTGTACAGGTGGTCGTGATATACAGGTGGTAGCCAGATCACGTTACTGTAGTTCAATTAGTGTTTCTTAAAGATCTCTTTCTCAGTGACTCCTAGATCCTCCCCTCATTATGTCCGTAGAAACCACAAGAAAGGTCTTTACGAGACCCATAAAGACAGTGAAGTAGTTATATCGTTGGCGTGCTTTTGTTTTTCCCTTCATCCACTACCCAAAGCCGTCAGTTTAATAGGCCATTTCGTTGTCTGGACTACCATCAGTCATTGTTATATTATAAATTTAGACTAGCTGTTTCTCAAAGGCTTTACTCTTTTTCATCCACTGTAAATTTTACTCTCTCTCTCTCTCTCTCTCTCTCTCTCTCTCTCTCTCTCTCTCTCTCTCTCTCTTTCTCTCTCTCTCTCTCTATCTTTCTCTCTCTCCCCCCCTTCCCCCCCAACCTGCTTTCTCTTTTAATATTATTTGGACGATTTCTACACGATTTCGTAATCTGGACTACTATCATTCATTGTATATCAATTTCGCTGTTTCTCAATGATATCTGTCTATTCATCCACATGTGTATTTTACACGTTCTCTCTCTCTCTCTCTCTCTCTCTCTCTCTCTCTCTCTCTCTCTCTCTCTCTCTCTTTCCCTCTCTTTCTCTCTCTCTGTATCTCTCTCTCTCTCTCTCCCCCTCAATCCCTCTCTCTCAATCCCCACCCGTTTCTTCCTTCGATGTTATTTTGTACATGAATACTACGTGGATGGTTTCTTTTTTTTTTTTTTCAGGCAATTAGTCACAGACGCCAGACACATAACGAACTTCCAATTCCCAGGAGACCACTCCATAATTTCTGGTCTGTGAGAAGTTCGTATACGAGAGTAAAATTTCACGCAAGAAACAGAGGACCGGGGCATTGCCGTGTTGTTGGGAACTTGGCAATGTCTACAACGTGGTTTGTGTTGCGAGTTGATTCTGTTTAGGTGGAAGTCAATTTGTGCAGGCTGAGTCCTGAACTGTAAGATCAGGGCATTGATTTTGTCTACATAGCTGGTTGATAATGTCGCTTGGTTTTGGATGCGACAAATCTTGAAAAGTATTGTCGCTCGTCTCAGGAGAAATGCCATATTTGTTGACTTTTTTCAGGCGGGCGTTTAAAAATTTCAGTGAGATTTAGAATTGATGACATACGCCCAATCAGTAAATGTTAAAATCTCCGAAAACATTAAGAGCTATCGATACGCCATTTCGTGAGAACATAGATCTCGCTTTGGGCTTTCGAAAAGTAGTCGTAGCTCAAAACATCCAAAATGTCGCATTCGCCCCTTCATGAGATGGGCGACTATATGGAACATAGGATCAGTTTTAGTCGATCCTGTTGCTCAACTATTCAGCCAGTCTTACTTTTGCATTCTGTCATGACATAAACCTTAACTACTTTCATATACACCACTGTGATGGGCAAGATTCGAATACGGATTCAAATCCATCGATTCCGCTTATTCTGGGTTCGAATCCTGATTCGATTCCTAAAATAGGTGTGCATTCGAATTCTTCGATTCACAGGAAATTTAAAGCAACCAAAAACAAAAGTGCGGTTTCTAAAAAATCCCTATATCATATCAAAATTTGGATCTTTGTCCAAGTCAACAGATGTAAACATTTATCTTTATTAAAATGAAAATATATTTAAAAAGACACATTGTAGAATCTTGTGGCTATTAAATTTGCTTGTCATTCTAATAAGTACAAGCGGAAATTCCATAAATATACCCCTCCCTCTGAGGATTCGATATCGAATCCAAGCTCTGAGTTCGAATTTGAATGTTGAATCTTGTAGGATTCGAATCTGCCCAACCCTACTACATTCAAGAAAGTCCAGATCATCCACGCTCAGAGAAACAACATCGTGTGAACTGAGTCTGTTCCTGAAACATGATCTTCTCCCCTGGTCACCAATTAGTGTCACTCTAACTAACTCGCCTCCAAACATCCACACATGGTATGGAGAGCGCACGCCTACTAAAACATCAATGTATCGACGCCTCCACTTGACACAGCAGCTAACACTGACAACACGAGGAGGTGGGTGTAGTCGTGACATGTCAAAAATGCGTTTCTGGTTTCTTGCGATAGTAACTGTCATTCAAGTACTCAACTCAGCCTAATGTACCGACAATCACATAACCTCTGGCGTCTAGACCACTAAAACCTATTTGCTGTTCTGGATTGAACTTACAGCAATAAAATGCAATATTCTCTCATTTCTTCTTCTAAATCAACGACCACCTTTCTCGCAACAGTTTTTCCTCCTCACAATATAACCATTATTTTCTGAGTGTTTCAGTGCTTATGAATATGATGTAGCGCTACGGCGACTTTTTTTTTTCCAATTTTTCTCTTCCAAGAACGTGAAACATAACCATTATTTTCTGAGTGTTCCAGTGCTTATGATGTAGCGCTACGGCGACTTTTTTTTTCAATTTTTCTCTTCCAAGAACCTGCGCTGCTCTATTTTTTTTTTTTAAAAAAAGTATCCCCGTTCGAAAATCAAAATGTCTCTCTCAGCACTAGACGAGAATCTCTCCCGTCACTTCTACTGAAACATGGTGGTCCGGATATTAGCACCGTCTCCCGTTTCAAAACGAGCTCAGGACTCACGTGATCACCGTTGTTCACTAAGAATAGTCTATGCTGAATGAAACCACTTTCAATTTTGACAGAAATATGTTGAAATGCTCGCATGGAGTTACAAGCACTGCGTCATGATTCTGGTTCACAGTACGTTACACTTCGTCTTTCTACGAGGTCGTGTACTTTCTACGAGGCCGTGTACTTTCTACGAGGTCGTGTACTATAAAGTGAGTCGAATGCACGTACTGTTTATCATACTGTGACAGTGTCGGGATTTAGTTTATGTACGAGCTAAAAAATTAAGAATGTAACGATTTTATTATGAAAAAGGCTGGACGCAATGTATCAACACACTGTTTTTCTCCGGTGTGTCAACAGCAACCGTGCTTGCTGACTTCATGTTGCTAGCAGCTACTCGCTCCGTTTTGGAAGTACAAGTCTTCTGCCGATATAGGCATTTCGAAACATCCCAGAAACAGCTTTTCGTACTTGCGTATAGTTTCTAAAATATATGGCTGCGTTCCCACATTTCTCTGAACTCCATTTTATGAAACACCACATTATACGTCAATACTGACTCTTTGTATAGAATAAGATCGTCTAAATCTAGATCTATCATCATTGAGTCAATATCGCTATGGAGAGCATAGATAAAACTCGACCAAGAAGATATACTGCAGAAAACTATAGTAATAAAATTTATTATTATTTTGAGGATAATCTATATTAATATAACGCTTCAGCCAAATTTGTGTCACAGATTTCTTGAGAATTACGTAACGTAAAAACATGCGGTTTTCACCTAAGTTCGTAGAAAAATACACAAAAGGTAACTATACACATGTCCTCTTTATTTTTTTTTTACCTTTTTTTTAAAAAAAGAATGTGTATAGCAACGAAATACAATCTCCGATAGATCTTTTCAATCCGCCCGATTCGCCAACCGTCCAACATTTTCACGGGGTCTAAAGCATTTGTCTATGATGCCTTTCGGTGCGCTACGTATTCTTTCGCCGCTGGTGCTTTGCCTGCCTGCCCATTTGTTAAATGGGGTGTTAGTCTTGTATAATATAATTTAATATAATAATATAATATAATTATATTGAGGATTTAATCCTCACAATTTCAAAACTCAGGTTCTCAAATTCTTGGCTCACTCGACACAATTCTCCGATTCCTTGGTTCATGCTGTGTAATTCTACACTATATTAACACCATGACTTAAGCTTTAGAGTCGCTTCCCTGAAATCTGAGTTCGGGAGATCCCAATGTATATCATTTCTGGACTCCTATATCCCCTGGCAGCCAAATTATTACCTTTAGTCTGCGGTTTACAGGAAAATATCGAATGGGCCGAAATCATAACTTGACAGGAGACACAAAAAGACGCCAGTGTTGCGTCTCTCTTTAGCAATTTGATCTAATCAGAAGCTTATTATTATGTAATTCTCTGTTCTCAGAAACTATAAAAACCACAACAGAAAGTCCTGACAGAAAGATAAGGAACATCACAGTAAAAGTGATGAGAATGAAAGAAAGAGGATTTCTCCAGCGCTCGACAGCCGAAATGTTTGCTTTACAGTAAATATACTACTTCAGGACGTACAAATCGCATTACACATACACATACAAGTTCGTAGACACCTATTGTATGTTACAGATACAGATGCAAAAAAAACCATTATAAAAGACGGCAAGTATTTCGAGTATGAGCCGCAGTTTCTCCTCTGACTTTGTTTTTAACCGATATTTAAATGATCCAGTAACGAATTTTATACTAAACAGAATTTCGCCAAAAGCGGAACAGTTAGGGCGCTGGACTGATGACTGAAGATCAAGAGGTTGTGGCTTCGATTCCCGACCACACTCATGTTGTAAATGCCTTGAGAAGGCATTTCATTCATGTTTTTTTTTTTTTGCTCAATCCATCCGCTAGTAAAATGGGTACCTGGCTAAAGGCAGTGAAAGATATTGTCAGAATGCAAATGATCAGCGCTTGTAAATGACAACGACACTATATGTTTCCCTAGTTAGCTGATAAATCCTAGAGTGATCAAGCCTGCAGGGGTTATATTAGTGTTAATTTTCATGACTGGGAATTAACGTGGTTAAGAGACGTACAGACCCAATTATCATTACTATTATCGAATTTGTCGTATACGGTATTTCTTCGCAAAACAGCTGAGGTGTCATTGTGTGTTGAAAACCGGCATCCGGCAGTGCATCACATTCAATATCCAGCTGATCACAAAATACCAGTCGCTGAAGTTTCCGTTCATTGACAGCCAGTGAGAGAGGACAGTGTCCTCGGGAATGCTGTGAAGCTTCTCTACAGCCAGACCTTTGACAGGAATAAAACGAAGACGAGCTTTCGCTTCTCTGAGCAATGGCGGGATACCCTGACAAATTTGATTTCCGATGTTCCTAAAATGTAATAATTCTCAGGCCTTCTCTCTCTCTCTGTCTCTCTCTCTCTCTCTCTCTCTCTCTCTCTCTCTCTCTTTCTTTCTCTCTCTCTCTCTTTCTCTCTCTCTCTTTCTCTCTCTCTCTATCTCTCTCTATCTCCCTCACACACATACACACACATTCTCTCTATCTTTCACTCTTAGAACATTTGTTATCCCTATGGTCTACAACCGGAGGCGTTTCTCTGGCCACAGATAGCGATCACGCAGAAAAAAAAACAACAAACACAAACCAACATAAAAACACAACATAGCAATTATGACGCGCGTTTCCATTTTTATTTCCCTATCACCGGATGGGATGTGTGAAAGCTTTGGGCAGACCATCAGGTTTGTGTGCATTCGCCTGTATGCCCCAAGGGCAGGTCACAACGACTCCTGCTCTCATTCACTTGTTATTGTCGCTGAACTAGGGATGTGAAGAAGATGGGTTCGAATCGTATCATGGTCATAACGTAGGTGCTTTGGGTAGCATTTCATTCACACTAATTTCAATCCACATGGGTACGTAGCGTTAGGCTGTGTAAGATACTGTCAGAATGCTAGTGGTCACCGCTTGTAAATGACAGCCAGTGTTGTATGCTTCCTATGGAGTTGAGAATGCACCTGAATGATACGACCTGCTGCGGCAATAACAATGTGAAGTGGCGTGAAAGGAGAATTATCTAGATACGAAACCTACAGACCCCTAAACGTTATTAGTATTATAAATCCTACAATTCATAATCTACAGTTTTGGTATATTAGATAGTAAAAAGTATCTCTTTTTATAATATTGCATTGAGGTCGTCATTATTCAATTTCGCATTTTCTAACGAGACCTGAAAAAAAAACCCCAAAAGATTACAGTTTCAACTAAAAATTATTTATTTCAGCTAAAGTCACGGCTGATGAGAGCTGAAATGTCATCTCAGCGGAGAGCTACATGAACGACTGACAGATCCTGTTCTAAGATTTATGGGAGCACATTAATTCCTTCAGCCACTGGCCAGAACGTCATTTAAAGAAAAGTACGGTAATATGGGACGGCATGGCATAGCACAGATGGGTGGATGGATGGATGGATGGATGGATGGGTGGATGGATGGATAGATGGATGGATGGATGGATGGACAGGTGGATGGATGGATGGATGGATGGATGGATGGATGGATGAGAGGGAGGGCGCACGGATGGATAAACGTGTAGGCCAACAGATGGATGACTGGGCAGGCGGAAAAACGAACAGACTGTGCAAAGTCTCTCTTTCCAACCAGCTGATCAGCACGGCCACTTGTACAACTCAGTGAAAGAAAAGACCGCCATTTATCACCGCACCCACTTAGCCACGTCATCGCCGTATTAAGTTAAAAATGGCCACGAAGATAACAACCCCAAGTGAATAATTACGCAGGTGTTTCACTGGCCCTCCACAAATGTTCTAGCCCTCTCCAAGAGATTTCTGTCTCTTCAAACGCACTCAAGACATGACGAAGGCGTTTACAAATCGTCATCTTCTCTTTTTCAAGCATCTCTTCACTCGCTCTCTTCTTTCGAGTCACAGATTAATTCCTAATACAGAGATAATCACATTTTTAAAAAAAATATATATAAAACTACGTCTTATATGCATCAAGTAAGCCGGCATCTGAGGCGGACCACTATGGAGGTGTAATAACAATAGTAAAAAAAAAAATACCTAAATGAGGATAACGGGTCGAGTTCATTTAACGGATATGCATTTCATTACCAAGCTACCTAGACCTGGGGCAGTAGCAGTGTGGAATCGTGTGAGGGCGTTGCTGCTCAGATAAGGGAGTTAAAAATCGCATTATTTCTTTTTTTTTTAACTAAGGACTGATTCACAGCTACCGTCACCATGTCCCAGACACACACCAGCAAACTTCTTCTTTAACTCCAGGGAGGATACACGTTTTGTAAATAATGATGATGGTGATGGTGGTGGTGGTGGTGATGATGATGATGATGATGATGGTGATGATGATGATTTGTTTCACACAAAAAAAATTAAAAAGTCGTCCACCAGTGTAGTGAAATGTAATTTAATTTAAATTATAAAAAGAAGTACACGATAATGAAAAGTCAAATTTTCGGAATTAAAAATTCCTTCATCAGGAATAATATTAATAATAATAATGATAAGGAAGAAGAAGACATCTGAGGAGATCTAAGGCTTTATAAGGGTGCTAATTTCAAAGAGTACGATCAGAGTTCACTAAAGAAAACAAAGAGAGAGAGAGAGAGGTGAGGGAAGTTCAGATAGAATAGGAACAAAGGCNCTGGCATCCTTCTTCAGGTGTAGAAAATAAATGAACTAAGAATGACATGTCATAAAAAAAAACAACTATGATCAATAGTCATGAAAATGCTTGAACAGACATAAATATCAAAAGAACGGAACTAAGGCGAACAGTAACATCATCATGATGATGATGATGATGATGATGATGATGATGATGATGATGATTTGTTTTCCGCATCAGAGGAAGGACTCAAGTCCGAAAATTTGTGTTTTAAATTTGTTAACTTCTTATATGTTTCTTTCTTTCTTTCTTTCTTTCTTTCTTTCTTTCTTTATTTATTTATTTATTTATTTATTTATTTATTTATTTATTTATTCATTTATTTATATCCAGGGAGGACACATGTTTAGTAAATAATGATGATGGTGATGGTGGTGGTGGTGGTGGTGGTGGTGATGATGATGATGATGAAGATGATGAAGAAGAAGAAGAAGAACAAGAACAAGAAGAAACGCGGATCGAAGACGTAGGGACCCGTAACAAACTTATACAGAATGCGAGACAATCTTGTTCCAAGAAGTAACAGGTAATTAGTCTGGGTGACCTCATAATGAATCAGGGCCACCAGGTCCAGTAATAAGATCCACATCTTCGTAATCACGAGCTCCCTCCAGGAGAGAATCACTACCTATATAATATATATCTTTGATGGATATTATTAACTGTGCCTTATCAGGCTGTATGAGCCTACTAAAGAAGGTTTTTCTTTTTTTTATTTAGCTTTTTTCCTTCTTATTTTTCTCCTTTTTTGGTTGATTTCTTTTTTCTGCTTATGTTTTTGCTCTAATATAATTTCTGGTGTGTGTGTTCTGTTGTTGTTGTTAACCTATTGTACGGATTTTATTAACTGTGCCTTATCAGGCTGTATAAGCATACTAAAGAAGGCATTTCTTTCTTTCTTTCTTTCTTTATCTATTTATTTATTTATTTATTTACTTATTTACTCATTTATTTATTTTGTTTTATACTTCTAATTTTTCTCCCTGTTTGTTTGTTTTGGTTTCTTTCTTCTTATGTATATACTTTGCTGTAATATAATTTCTGATTTTTTTTTTTTGACTTATTGTATGGCTATTATTAACTGTGCCTTATAAGGCTGTATAAACATACTAAAGAAGGCAATTTATTGTTTTCTTATTTTTTTTTCTTAATTCTGCTAATATTTTTGTTTAAATATGATTTCTGGTGTCTTTTTTTCTTTATTTATTTTTAACCTCTTGTATGGATATTATTAAACTGTGCCCTATGAGGTGGTGTAAACATACTGAAGAATACATATATTTATTTGCCACTGAATCGGTAAACAAAACGAAAGAATAAATTTGGCTCTGTTAGACACAGCTAACCTAACTGCTGTAAAAATCAAAGCTTTTCACTCATGCAATGATGAATGACGACCACATTAGGCGCTGTCTACTCACGTGAAGAGATTTTCATAGGCCACTTCTTACCAAGTTTAGAACTGTGTCAGGCATCTTAAGCAATAGCAATGCGCTCCCCCCCCNCATAGGAGTAAGAATCATTCTGCAAAATAAAAAAAACACATTTAAAAAAAAAAACGGATGAGGCGTGACATGATTTAAGCAATCTCTCACACTCAACTGCCTTTTACAATCAAGCGGGGGCTTGATTTTTCCTTGGCCTGGCGTCATGATGTACACTGGGCTGACTGGCACGGGAGAGGAAGCGTCATTAGAACCTATTTTCACGACCTGCACACAGCCAGGAGCTGCTGGAAACGTTTTCCTCCCGCCCTGTCATTTCTTGTGAAATCATGCAGACACCCCAGAGGGAACCGTAATTTGACATGGGCATTATTGAGGCCGGTCCTGCCCGATAGGACGCTGCACCTGTCACAAAGCCATCCATGTGACACGTGTTACATTGCTCCAGTTCAGACAGAGGGGGCTCCAAATCTAGATCTAGGTCAGATGGGTGGGGGTCAAGGCTGAGCGTATTGAAAAATGTTCAAAACTGGCGATGTTATTTACAGCAGAGATAATAATGTCATTGCTGCTGCTGTTTTTTGTTGTTGTTATTGTTGTTCCTGCTGCTGTTGTTGTTGTTGCTGTTGTTGTTGTTGTTGTTGTTGTTGTTGTTGTTGTTGTTCTTTCTCTTCTTATTCTCCTTCCTCTTAGTGTTCGTCCTCAGACATACCTGTATTATTTGCTGCTTGTTTCTCTATCTCTGTCCTCTTTTCTTCTTCCTCCTCTCCATTCTTCTAAGCTCTCGTCGTTGCAAACACCTGTGTTATTTTGTTGTTGTTGTTGTTGTTGTTGTTGTTGTTGTTGTTGTTGTTGTTGTTGCTGCTGCTGCTGTTGTTCTGCTGTCAATGCAGCTGCTTTTGTTGTTGTTCCTGTTGTTGTTGTTGCTGTTGTTGTTGTTGTTGTTCTTCTTCTTCTTCTTCTTCTTCTTCTTCTTCTTCTTCTTCTTCTTCTTCTTCTTCTTCTTCTTCTACTTCGTCTTGTCATTAAACTAAAATTACCCGGCAAAATGGATCATCGATCAATCGATGAAGGAATAAATTCCCTGTGTTCAATAAACGCCTCATTACAAAGTCCATTATCCAGTAAATCTAGAACTCAAGGGGCCAGTCTGACAACGGCTGGCCTCGGCTGTGTTACGTGACTGAGTTCCCGTTACCAGTCCTTGAGCACTGGGCCATCACCTCTTCTCTTCTCTTCAGTTTCATTTTGATAATGGTTAACCCTCTAGTGGCCAGCGTATCAGATCTGATACATTTCGTGGAACAAAGAAAAAGCAAACCAAGATCATCACCCCACCATAATAGTGTGAAGTCGCATGATCGGGCATTAGCCTGGATATGAGACTTATAAACCGCATTATTATTATTATTATTATTATCATTAATATCATTTTGATGCTTGTTCCAGCATAGTGGATCCAGAAGTGATCCAAAAACTGGAGCTCGGACTTTTTGTGCCATTGTAAATAGGGCTGGGGACTAGAGGGTTAAGGTTTTCGGCCGCCACCCGTTATTTGAAAGTTCAGCTCGGCGCGCTGTCCAGTTCAATTCAGTTCAATTCAATTCAATTCAGTTCAATCCAATCCGTTTATTTTAACCCAGATTACACAACAGTAACCTAACAAACGCATGGGCTCACCTTCACTTGCCACTCCTGTATTACTATGGTGATGACATTCTCGACGGAGTTCATTTCAAGTCTCTAAGAACGCGGTTAAACAGCCATCAGTGCTAGAATGAATAGAACAGTAAGCTGAAAGACACAGAGAAAAGGGGGCGGGGGGNGGGGGGGGGAGGAGGGACAGACAGACAGACAGACAGACAGAATGAGAGGTATAGTTGGTTGTTCTTTAAGGTAGGCTTTAGCTTCCCTGGAATCTTTCGCACCTAGCGACAAGCGCTCTACCTATCGGCCACCCTGCTGGCGAGCGAGCGAGAGAGAGAGAGAGAGAGAGAGAGAGAGAGAGAGAGAGAGAGAGAGGAGAGAGAGAGAGAGAGAGAGAGAGAGAGAGAGAGAGAGAGAGTGCCGTGGAATCTGAAATAGGCTTGATAATGATCTGTCATGCATGTTATTCTTTCACTCATATTAATATGTTTCCTATTGTCCACATATCCCTTTAGGCACTCCGATCTATACAAAAAATAAAATCATGCTAACTCTAGTTACGTCCTTATAGGCAGAAGCTGAAGAAAACTGTCATCGTACCCCGGGATGCGTGACATACCAAATACAAATGTGACAAAAACCATCAGCAAAATATCGAGTTGCGTAAAAACTCATATCTCTCACATTACGAGGGGGGTCTTCTCGACATATGAGCTAGCCAAGCGTCACGCAAAATGTGTCGAAAACAAATTTAACACGTTCTCTGCCTACGCGTCCCCAGTGTTGACACTAGGGTTAAAAGTCATGGCTGACTCCAGTCCTAGTGCAGGTTGTCGTGGGGTCAGCCTGTACTAGTGGGAGCAGAGCAGGCGCCGGGTTCGAAACTCCTGAGAAGCTGTCTTTGTCTTGTGGAGATGGTTTAGGGGTTGGGNGGGGTGGGGGGAGGGGGGCGAAACGAGATTATTATGCGGTAGTTAGGGACAAGTATAAACCCCTCTCAGAATGAAATAAAAAATCCATATGCTAATACACTCCCCCATCTCTCTCTCTCTCTCTCTCTCTCTTTTTTTCTCTCTCTTTTCTCTCTCTCTCTCTCTCTCTTTCTTTCTCTCTCTCTCTCTCTCTTCAGTAATTCCAAAATTATAACTAGCCAGAGAAAGAGAAGCCTAATGAAATACGAATCAAACTATCAGAATTTCATCAGTACATTTCTTCCATCGTGCCTCTTGGTGCTTATGGAAAAAAGGTGGAACGCGTCTACTTAATAATGACCACGGTGACTACAGAAAGGGAACAAAATTAGATCAGATACAATTTTTTTTATGGAATTTCTTGTCTCCGCAGGAAGAATAAAGGGAAGAGGTGTGTTAGTTAAAGACATTAACTGGAAAAATAATGTGTCTTCTGTAAGAGTACAACCCAGAAACTATAATGATTAGATAACAGTGAACTGTAACGATGTCCTGGCACAGAAATTATTTACCGGACATCAGAAAATAACAGTAATAGCAAAATAATTTCGTAGAAAAAAAAAGTTTCTGCCCAGGTTTATAATACGCCAACCAGACAGGAGCCGGCTAATGAGCGATACAGCTGGTAAGCCGTAACTAAAAACCAGAATCTCTGAAACACTGAGAAAAAGGAGACCTTCTAACGGTCTCATTAAAATTTTATCGCAAAACGTTGTGGCACAAAATCACAATTTTCAAAACAAATTGACATAACTTTAGTTCAAACAGATGATTATCTCATGAGTTCAAAAGGGCCAGTGGCTCTCATGTGACCTGGGAAAATGTCAAATCATGCAGCAAGGCTTCATCCTCTCCAGCATCACGCCGTGCGTGTAATGGGCAGGCATTCCCCTTTTCCACAGGTTGCATTGCATATAACATGGTGTGCAACTTATCACCATGAATGCAGAGGATTCCTATGCAAACTTGCACATCAAAGTGCTGAATGGTGCATTTTTCTCCTCAGGGGTGATAACCTTAGAAGACAACTGTCATTTGCGGTGGCACGAGTTGTTTGACATCAGATTCCGCCCATGTTTCTTAGACATTTTTATGTATGATCTGAAGGAGGCTTTTCTCGGTTTGCTAAATAGGAAAAAAGTTATTTCATTTAATATCAAAGCATGTTGCCAGCTTCAAATAATTCTGCGTCAAGAAAGAAAATCAAACAAAAAATAAAATTCTCCATAGGATTATCCATAAAGATATCTAGGAAACATGGGTGAAATCTGGTGTCATACAACAGGTGCCATCACTAATGACACTTGTTCTAAGATACCACCCTGGACGGAGAAGGATGCACCATTCAGCACTTTGGCGTGTAATTTTACACACAAACCCAATGCGCTCATGGGGATAAGTTGCACACCAATTATACGCAATGCAGTCTCTGGAAAAGGGTAGTGTCTCCCCTCATTGTCAAAAAAAAAAAAGAGAAGGAGTTGAAGATTAATGCCATCGTCTTCAAACATTTTGTTATTATCAAGCGGTCTAACTCCTCTCAACGCGTTCTGGTATCTGTTGTATATTAATACAGGAATGCCACTAAGACATGTCTCCAGCGTACCTCTTTCACTGGTCAAATAAAATGAAAAGATTCTTTCCACATTGAAAAAAAAAAAAAAACCACGCTCAACTCGCTGCAGCTCATAACTCGGCTATTTGAGCACGTACTAACCTGAAATGACTAACCGGTTCCTTTTGAGTTTGGGGTGTTCATTCTGTGCAATGTAGGGTTCGGGATTTAAAACGATTTTTCTGGGTATTTTTCTGAAGTGGATCATTTCACCAACAGCAATGTACGCATCATTAGTTATGTCCGATTTCACACAACAAGCATAAAATTTCACGTTGCCATTTGCTACTTACCTTCTAGTCTACTATGGATTACTTTACTAGGCACCGTACAATATGTGAGGAATTGACCTTATCATCGACAACTATCAATTTAGACAGTACATGCCATTTCAACAATACTGTGAGCGATATGGAGTTGGCGCCAGTTAGAATCTGGAGTAACGATTCTATAAATAGTCATGTAAACTCTCTTAACGCAGGTATGTAAATGGATAGAATTCGAACTAGCAGAAAACTGCCGGGATGTCCCGACCGAGCAGGAATCACGTCAACAAATGTGAAATGGAATACTACTTAATTACAACGCGAATACTACTCATATCAGGAAATTGAAGTTTTTAATGCAGGTATGTAAATGAATAGAATGGAACTAGCAGAAACTGCCGGGATGTCCAGACTGAGCAGGAATCACGTCAACAAATGTGGAATGGAATACTACTATTACATCGCGAATACTACTCATAAGATAAGATAACATAAGATAAACCTTTATTATCCAGATTTGGAAATTCGTTTTCACAGCATGTATAACAATACAATGAAAAATACAAACAGATTAATAATGTTCACTCATACACACATAACCTTGCGCCTATACCCACCCCTGCATACCACGCTTTACGTACAAGCATACCACATTAAGAAACACTGCTAAGGCGAATGGCTGATGGCAAAAAAGATCGCCTGTATCGCTCTCTGTGAGTTTTTAAGAATAAGTATCCGTCTACTTCTTTGAGATCGGATTATCTGATGGAATAAGGGGTGAGAGCAGTCACTCAAAATTGATTTGAACTTTTGCTTGCAGGAATGAGTGTATAGTTCTTCAAAGTCGATGTATTCCCTGCTGGTTAAATAGCAAGTTTTTTTGAGGATGGAGTTGTTAATTTTGCTCTTGTCTTGCTCCTTGCAAAAACAAGCTGTGTTATCGCCACTGAGCGGCGCCACGAAAAAAAAAATGAAGTTCTGTAGTCATCAAACTAGCTGAAGCAGCGAAAGACGTACATCCCTATTAACGATATATCCGCTAGAAATTGTAAGACATAATAAACTGCGGCCTCTCTTACATGACTTAATATCACGAGCAATAAACCACATAATGTTGTTCCCCCAGTCTATGATAGTTACCCTATTTTGACCCGCAGAGCAGTGACTGGACGCTCCAAGTTCCGTGGCCATCAGTATAGTGGGAAAGGCGGAAGATTACGGAAGATTTACATCCCTGTTAACGATCCGCTATAAAATGTAAAACCTAACAAACTTCGGCCTCTGTTGCATAACATTATATCACGAGTTATAGCCACATAATGTAATATACCCAGTCTATGATTTTTGTCCTATTTTGGCCCGAAGGGCAGTGATTGCGGGCCCCTGTCCTAATCAATGTAAAAACATGGCCGTACTGCCCCCACCACCGCACTGTTAATCATAACACTGTGTCGGCTTAACCCCGAGTTCTCTTGGCTAATTCCAGTCCACATCAGACGTTCGTCTCCTGATAATCACAATGACACCTGACATTTCCAGTTCACAAAACTAAACAGAGCACCCAGATTAGCCCAGATTCCACAACAAAAACTTCGGCTCATCCGACGGCATCCAGGAAACATGATTGGCTTGATTTATAATCGGATGAGGCGAAGTTTTAATGACCTTCCCTGGGTTGCTTTGATTCCTCCATGATTATTGTCATCGTTCTTCTTATATACGGGATTACGCTTGAGGTCACGTGTTGCGTCAGAGATCACGTGTCTGTTGTTGCAGTGTAGGCGGTAAAAAGAAAGCAAAATGGGAGAATGAGAAGAGCAGTTGCGACATAGTGGATGCAGGGGCGATGATCTGCCTTTTCGATAAGGTAATCATTGCCGGGGAGAGATCACGTGGTGAAAGTTAGACATACTGACATTGAAAACAAAATAACCACGTTTGGCTAGAAATTGGCCGGTCTGGCAACACCGCGCATCAGTTGAATATGCGCGTGCCAGATTTTCATTCATGTATTTTTTTTCCATGTTGGTTGTTCATAAGCTGTTAATGTAAAAGGATTGCACTTCAGCATTCGGCGTTTAATTGCATAATCTTCACAGTAGTTCAGGTTTTCCAACTTAAAAGATCTGTGAAGACTTGTGTCTTACAAAGTATTGATCCAGCGTCTTAGAGAGCGTAAGGACCTGCTTTATTATTATTCAAATTTCCGCTTCACGATTTCCCGCAAAAAGTGAAACATCTTAGGAGAGTCCGAGAATTATGTTATATGTCTTATACAGAGGAAACAAATCGTCGCCTTCCACACGAAAGGGCGTATCCCGATTTTTGACGGTTTTGAGTTATCACCACCAGTACGTAGTGCTATCTCAGAACTATGTTCACACGAAACGGCGTATCCCTAGCTCAAATAGTAACGAAGATATAGCATAAAATTCCTAAGGGCTTAAGCTAACTATCAATATGATCGAATCAGACGTAAATCGCTCTCCTTAAAAACGTGAAAAACAGGGATACGCCCTTTCGTGTGGAAGGCGACGAAATTATACATAAAGAAAATGAGACAAGCAGACTTCATGCGCTTGCTTTATTGTGAATGGTGAAAGAGAGCGTAAGAGGGACGACGAGGGAAGTTGCATCTTAAGGGGGAGGCTTAAGTGAAAATAATAATTATGAAGAAACGAAACTCGAGGCTTCAACAAATCAAAATGTAAACATTTCAAACACATTTTCTCCATCAAATATAACCTCTGGAGTTGGTTTGTATTCGCTTCCTTTTCTACACTTTGTCCATACCATTTGGACGTGAATAATGAAACCTGCCGCTTGAAATTTGACAAGCAAAATATCTGTCTGTCAAAACTGCTACAAAAGAACATCAATAGCAAGGTGGATGGAGAGAACATAGAAAAGAACACTTATCAAATACATGTATGCTCTTTTGCACTTTGGATAGGATTGCTGGTGCATGACAATTGAAGAGCATTTTGCTAAAAGGCACTGAGTCCACTTTCGTTGAAAATTTAGTTAAGTGTTTCACACTAAGGCATTCCTACTCTCTTTTCATCCTGTGCTTTGCTGATGCTTCAAAACAAGCTTAATCCACATTAACCAAGCTGGTAAAATATTGCCGTTTTTTTCTAAAGGGGTTGCAGAATCGCACAATAATTTGTCAACAACATTATTTAATGTATGAGTTTACAAAGATCTCATTTAACATGTCTCTAAAGTTACTCTTAAAATACTCCTACTTTATGTGGAGAGGAGAATTTGATATTTAATTCCATCTGTCTCTCACCTAAAATTTGTTTCTACTGACAAAAAATGTACATTAGACTTAGTGCATTCTGAATTAACGCTCTTCAATTTTGGGTTTTAACATCGTTTTATGCTCTTATATTACTTTTATTAACATCATGTAAAAGCTGGTGTCCAAGAACTTCTCTAAAACGTGGAAATTATTTCCAAACATTTTTTTTTTTATATATGAGGGAAATGGTGCAAAAATAGTGATTCTGATTTCAAAATATCCAAAGTTCACGATTCGCAGCTGAAATGTCTACAGACTGAATCGATTTACTATTAAGAAAACACGTTTGATCTTCAAGCAAACAAACTTGGATTTGCTACATTTACAGAATGTTTCCGGCTTACTATCAACACCTCCGTATTTGGGGTCCGTTCTGTATTTTACCACACTAATCCCCCATACGGATTAAAAATCCGGGTAACTCGAAAATTCCGGCTTTCCGTTTCTCTCTATCTGTCATCAGACGCTGTCAGTTCATCTCGTTCTGCTAACTGTAACGCACACTCGAAGTCACGTTTCGAAAACATTGTGAGCATTTCTTGAAAAATTCCCCCTTGTGCTTTTTTTTTACGGAGCTTCTACTGTTTGATCCTCTCTCCAGGAAAAACACGTGCACAATTCCATTGTCTCCATTTATTGAAAAAAAATAAAGCGTGGTGTGAATTTTGCATGTCAATCATCAAAATATTAATATTCATACACTGTTACTACCTGATACGAACAAACTTCTCAGTTTCCATTAGTTAAAGTAAAGTGTTTTTTTTTTGCTTGTTAGTTTGTTGTCTATGAAAGAAGCGCAACTCCAGTCTCACATTTATTTTTTTTGTCCCACTCCTTTCTGATTGGCGCCGGCGTTGGTTAGTTGTTTGTTACTTTCATTCAGGGAGTTAACATTCTGTTCTTATTCTAGGATGTTACATTGTTACTCCCTCCCACCGCCTACACAAGTGGGGGGTCATCTATATCCCAAACGAAATTAAATCCCCCATTAGTGTTAGAAAGGTTCCTATATCTATAACCCTGGCCCATCTGGGTCCCAGGGGTGGAGCACTGACCCCATGCCCTGCGCCCCTATCGGAAGCGACCATATCAAGTTTGTTCTCACTGCCGTCATTTAACCCTAACAAAGAAACCGAAAGACTGTGAGAGGGCCTTTTCTATGGCAGTATTGTTAGATGTTCCAGTCTCACATCTGGATCGTTAAACTAATGGATCAACATTCACATACTGCTCAAGTTTCATGAGTGGGAAGTTAGTGTCCTAGTTTCAAGAATCTAAAAAGAATGATATGTAATAATATGTATTGTTAAGTATTCCAGATGTATAACTTTGTCCCGGGGGAGAGTGGAACGAAGTGTAAATCAAAGACCCCTCAACGATGGAATGATATTTATTGCGCATCAGTGGAAAAAACCAACAATATCTGCTCTACAACATTTTTTCACTGATTGTGTTATCCTTCCACAATACAATTTCAATTCCTTTCATCAGCTGAAACATTCTGTAGTGCTGAACTGTTTGCACTGATGAAACTCCTCTAAATTACATGGGACATTAAGTGCTTGACTTGATTTTTAAAAGTTATCCGCTTTAAAGCTTTGCAGTTTCTTGATAAATGCCTTTAGGAATACGACTCCGCCATTTATTTCCTGTTAAATCTAATCTAAGTGACTTTAAAGCAAGGACTAAGCGCTGTCTGAAAATATTTCACAGCTTCGTTTCACATTCGCCATCCATCTCCTAAAATCCTGTTTCTCGTAACACGGTAGTTCCATCTTAATCTAGGTTAGCACACCCGGACAAACTCAGGCAAATGGCAAAGCAACGCTAAGAGTTGGTCGTAATCGATGGCGAGTACTCTCGACTTTGGCTCTTGGCGTGAGTACTAACTCCCAAAATCTGAATTAGTCGATACTGTTGACATGGCCATATTATTTTCGCTTCGATTTCAGTGACACTTTATTATTCCTTTAAAATAATATAAATGGAAAAATAAGTCGAACGAAAACAAAGCAGTGTATAACTACAGTATATATAACAACCAAACTCGTCTCTACGTTATTTTGTCCTTTCACCTCGTTAGTTATCCTTCCTGATGGGACCACTGTGATGTAACAAAATCGATATCGTCGAGTATGGCACCGTGAGTACATGTAATAATAAATATATGTGAGTATCGACTTAGCCATCGCCCTGTGGGAAAGCGCGATGTCAAATCTGGGCCTAATCTCCACGTTCCCGTCCGTGTGTACTTAATCGCGATTTCATAGTCCTGGTTTCACTTTAATTAGAGTCCGTTGACTAGCAGGAGGCAGCCGGGTAGTTGTCAGGATTAACCAAAACCTCGCGAAGTGATAATATGATTCTTTGCGAAATTTCTGTGGTGTGAGGTCACAGAAT
>JAWQUT010000212.1:1087701-1108539 GCA_033807755.1 Ellobium chinense
CCCCCCCAAGCACTGAGTATTAGAGTCTAGATAAATTTTCGGTCAGAGATGAAATGAGAGGCGGCAACAAGGCTGAGGAGTAAAGAGAAAATGGATCAGAAAGACAGGAGAATATCATAAAGAAGTTAAGAAGTGGCAAATGCGAGAAGATGGAAAGGAGAGGTGATAGGGCGGAAGGAGAAGAGAAGAGAAAAGAAGAGAAGAGAAGAGAAGAGAAGAGAAGAGAAAGCTTTCAACCTCTCATGACCTTATAATAGTAATCTCCAATAATCAGAGATGCAACTCACTTTTCATAAACATGTCTGAACTTTCTGGTATCACAGAGAATACTGTCTAATCTGAACTTTCAAAACGAACAAAAGAACAAACTTTACACTCAGAAAGAAAATGTCTTGAAGGGAATCGTATATATCATAAAAAGGGACATTTTTGTTCTTTTTTTTTGTCTTATAATTCTTCTATCTCAGCAGTTCCTTTGATGCAAAACAGACTTTTATGGAAGATAACATTCTCTGATTTCAACAAAAAATTCTTTGAAGAGTGGCCCCCATGAATAATACACTATGTGCAGTATTCTGAGTAAAGCCTAGAGCGAGAACTCTTCAAGACAAGATCAGAGGCAATGGCATTAC
Source organism: Ellobium chinense (assembly GCA_033807755.1). NCBI lineage: Eukaryota > Metazoa > Mollusca > Gastropoda > Ellobiida > Ellobiidae > Ellobium > Ellobium chinense. The sequence continues at coordinate 1,088,334 of JAWQUT010000212.1, forward strand.
ACCATCTCGCCCTTTGTTCAAGGGACGCCAAAAGAAATAACAATGAACTTGCTTGATTTAAGGAGACAAAGACACTTAAAAGAGAACATTAATGCAAGACAACGAAGGATGGCGAAAGTAGGTCTTACGCAGTGATGGACAGTTTCTGGCACAGCGTCCTGTCCTTTCAGATCTATCCAGGTGGGGAAGTACATCAGACGTTCCTGCAGGGAAAGGGGAGAGAACAATTGGTGCAGATTACAACTTCCGGCGGGGCACGAAGCCTCGAGGATTGGCTGACAAGACAATCACAATCATTTCTTGAACTTTGATATTATCTCTCTCACTGTGTGTGTCTCTCTTTCTCTGTGTCTCTCTTTTTCTCGTTCTTTCATTCTCTCTCTCTCTCTCTCTCTCTCTCTCTCTCTCTCTGTCTCTCTCTCTCTCTCTCTCTCCTGCTCTAAATCATTCTTTTCTTCGCTGCTATAATCTTATATCGTTAACTGCTATGTCCAATGCTTTTATGCTTTTTTTAAACTCTTTCTCTCTCTCTCTCTCTCTCTCTCTCTCTCTCTCTCTCTCTCTCTCTCTCTCCTTCTCTATTTCATTCTCTTTCTCGGTGCAATGACCTTCATATTGTTAACCGTTAACTCGTGCATGCTTTGCTTTTTTTGCATTTTTAAAAAATTCTCTCTCTCTCTCTCTCTCTCTCTCCTCTCTCTCTCTCTCATGTCTCTCTTACTCTTACACTCTATCCCTCTCTCTCTCTCTCTCTCTCTCTCTCTCTCTCTCTCTCTCTCTCTCTCTCTTTCTTAATTTCTGTTCTTTGTTCTTTCTCCATTCTCATGCTCTCCTCCACGACTATTCCCCCTCATAGACCAATACCCTTTTTTCGTCTTTATTAACGGATTTCTTATTCTATTTCTTTCTTTCTTTCTTTCTTTCTTTCTTTCTCTTTTTTTTTCTGCATGTCTTTCATCGTTTCTTGCTTTCCCCTCACCCCCTTTCTGTTTCTCTATGTATCTCATTTTTCTCTCATAAGCTTTCAAAGTCTTTCTTTTTTTTTTTTTCATCGTTCTTGCTTTTCCTCACACACTTAATCTTCATCTTGAAATTTCGTTCATCAATTACTTCCATATTTTTGTTTTCACTTCACCCCTCTCTCTCTCTCTCTCTCTCTCTCTCTCTCTCTCTCTCTCTCTCTCACTCTCTAAATCATTCTTTTCTTCGCTGCTATGATCTTATATCGTTAATTGGTATGTCCAATGCTTTTATCCTTTTCTTAAACTCTTTCTCTCTCTTTCTCTCTCTCTCTCTCTCCTTCTCTATTTCATTCTCTTTCTCGCCGCAATGACCTACATATGGCTAATCGTTAACTCGTGCATGCTTTGTTTTTTTTTGCATTTTTTAAAAATTCAATCTCTCCCTCTCTCTCTCTCTCTCTCTACTCTCTCTCTCTTATGTCTCTCTTACTCTTACACTCTATCCTTCTCTCTCTCTCTCATGTCTCTCTTACTCTTACACTCTATCCTTCTCTCTCTCTCTCTCTCTCTCTCTCTCTCTCTCTCNTCTCTCTCTCTCTCTCTCTCTCTCTCTCTCTCTCTCTCTCTCTCTCTTAATTTCTGTTCTTTCTCCATTCTCATGCTCCCCTCCCCGACTATTCCCCCTCACAGACCAATACCCTTTTTTCGTCTGTATTAACGGATTTCTTATTCTATTTCTTTCTTTCTTTCGTTCTTTCTTCTTTTCTTTCTTTCTTTCTTTCGGCTTGTCTTTCATCGTTTCTTGCGTTCCCCTCACCCCCTTTCTGTTTCTCTATGTATCTCATTTTTCTCTCATAAGCTTTCAAAGTCTTTCTTTTTTTTTTTTTCATCGTTCTTGCTTTTCCTCACACACTTAATCTTCATCTTGAAATTTCGTTCATCAATTACTTCCATATTTTTGTTTTCACTTCACCCCTCTCTCTCTCTCTCTCTCTCTCTCTCTCTCTCTCTCTCTCTCTCATCAACTTAGATATTTTCACAAATCGTTTTCGCTTTTTATCTTTCATCCACGAAACCTACGTCTCGAAAACTTGTTGACATATTCCTTTCAAACTGTTGTTTTTAATTCACCTCTCTCTCTCTTTCTCTCTCTCTCTCTCTCCCTCTCTCTCTCTCTCTCTCCTTCCTCTCCCTCTCTCGCCTCTTCGTCCCACACTCGACCACTTTTTAACCCACTCCAGCCTCCATTCCAGCCATTAAAAATTTGTCTCTACAAGCCTCATAAAGCAAACAGAACAGAAAGTGCGAGTTACACACAGGGAAGAAACGGGGCAATTTCCCGCTCAATCTGAAGCAAAATTGTGACAAAGTACCAGTCCATCCCCTCTAAATTAAACGATCGAGTTACAAACTTAGATTAGACAATACGGAGGGAAAATAACAACCCCGTAGTAACCCGAAATGTTTGTCATCAATCTTGATTTGGGTGCAATACTCCGATAAACAGCAAAAAAATATAAATTTTACCATCTCATTTGCGTAAAATTTGCACTGCAAGGCGATTTTTAGACGAAGACTCTTCGAATGCGGTATAAAATATAACAAGATTCAGTCTGTTCAATTGGTATTTACTGAACTTATAATAAACCACACAAATAGGTTAAAAAAAACGAGGCAATATAAAGTAATAAAATATGTAAACAGATGTAGGTAAAAAATAAACAATAAATACTTATCCTGCCCCATGGCTTCTACATTAAATAAACGAATTACTGACTAAGAATACATAATTATACAGTGGGATTAAAATGATTTTACGATGTTTTGAAAAGTATGTCAAAAACATTTTGGAGTCAGTATGAAGCAATAAGTTAGGTAAGTAAATTAATCAATTCATACATAGAAAACAAGAGGCAGGCCAGGCGAGAGATAGGGATGGATGGATGGATGGATGGATGGATGGATGGATAGATAGATGGATGGATGGATTCATTAATGGACAGATGGGTAGGTGAGTGGATGGATGAGTGGGTGGATGGATGAACAGATGGAGGCAAAGTCAGACATTCTTGTCATTTCAAATTCACTAATAAGTGTGTGTGCTTTCATCAGGAGGCATCATTTTAACAGAAAATATTTTTTTTTAAAAAGATTGAAAACAAGATGGCAGATGCAACTATTTTTGTAGACAAAACGTCCTCGAGGGAAAACACATTGTGTCTCTGTTTTCCTGCTACTGACTGGACATCAGCTGAGAACAGCACCTGCTCACTGTGTTCATTATTGATCACTACGAGGGTCGACCAAAAAGTTTTCGACCCAAGGAAAGTTCTCTGTATCACCCTGATGATATCATGGAGGAGAAATATTTCCCCCAACGTGCTTCAACACGATCTCCCGTGATTTCAGTGCTTTTAATTATTATCACGCCTTTGTTTATTATGACTTTAATAATTCTTCATTATAGATGACTGCGTCCTGATGTATCCAAGAGGATACAAATATGTTTCTTATGCGTTCTTACCGCTTTCGACATCGGAAGAAAAAAAAAAAACCTCACTCAGATGTAAACAGGAAAGTTGAAGTGGCAGCATGAAGAAATCCGAATGGGCAGCCAACACTAATAGATTCAGCTAATGTCACATAAGGTTCCACATGTGCAAATGACTGCAGATCAACTAGAATGCAGGCCCAGAACTTTGTGATCCACCCTCGTAGGATGAGGCAGTTCGGCAAATACCCTTTGGTTCTATTCTTTTGCATTGTTAATGGCGTGTATTCACAGCACCTCGGTTTTTAAAATTTGCAGCATTAACAAACAAAATCGAGTTGTCAAAGTATAAAGAATGTGATTTACATGAGATTTGAATCTGTTGAAATGTTGTGGATTTTTTTTTTTCGAGAAAGGGGAAAGCGGGGGGAATTGAAGGACAACATCAGCTTTGGTTTTGTTTATTGGACGCCTCAGGAGCTCACTTCTTAATGATTCCGCTTAAATTTGTTGTGTGAGCCGCAAATCTCTGTCTCTATCTCTACAGTGTTTTCTCAGGACCTCGCCATCTCAAGATTCGCCCCTTAAATTTCAAAATCGCCTCTAAAAATACACTGAACGCGCGCCGATCTCCCCTTCTTTCCAGCAGTTTAAAGTTTGCAATGCTTGGGAATAACCCCTACAAATGTGTAACCATCCTCCTATCATATTTATAACAAAGACGGGTGAAGGGGAATGTCTCCCCCCAAATTCATATGACCTGCAGAAACATTGAACATAAATGTAGGTATTAATTTGAAATCACTATCACTATAATGTGCATGAATTTGTGAACTGGCACTGCAGCCACTCACAATCCCGAGGAAACACCTCAGTGAAATGGTCACCACAGAGCAAGAGTGGGCCATGCCACATTTTTTTGCGATTTTGGCGATCAAGGATTCTGTAAATAGATAATGACTCAATCTTGCGTTAAATATCGATTAAATTCCTTTTTTTTTTTTTGGCACGTGGGGACTTCTAACATCAACTTTCCTCTTTTATAAGTCTTCATAACTCATTGGCAACATAAACGTCACCCCTCAATTTCTCATGGCAGCGTGGCCGTGTGATTTGTGAGTCGTACTCAGAAACTGAAGACCTTCAAGTCGAAGGTTTATGTGTTTGACTCGCGAGCTGGGCGGTTTACGTTGTAGTGTCCTTGAGAAAGACACTTTGCTTCCATTTCCTCATTCGACTCAGGTGTAAATGAGTACCTGGCTTTAGAGCTGGGGGGACCAGGGCGCTGCACCGCTGGCGACCAGCAATGACTTTGTTATGCATTTCATTTGTAATGTTATGTATTCACATGTATGATGTGTATTGTTATATGTGTTTGTATGATGAATGAGATGTTTAACCCTGTATGACATTGTAAAACAATTTCCCTACGGGGTAAATAAAGTCTTATTTATTTATTTAAAACACCGCAAATGTAGGATGGTCCACTCTCGCACATCAGCAACCAAATAAGGGAGTCAGGGCCTCAGCATTTAACCCTCCAGTGCCCAACCCTATTTACAATGGCACAAAAAGTCCGAGCTCCAGTTTTTGGATCACTTCTGGATCCACTATGCTGGAACAAGCATCAAAATGATAATAATAATAATAATAATGCGGTTTATAAGTCTCATATCCAGGCTAATGCCCGCTCATGCGATTTCACACTATTATGGTGGGGTGATGATCTTGGTTTGCTTTTTCTTTGTTCCACGAAATGTATCAGATCTGATACGCTGGGCACTAGAGGGTTAACCAAATGAGCGAATATTATCAAGAACACCAGGCTCTAAGTCATGGGATTCTGCTAACCTTCCGGTTTTCCCCGTGGTCAAGGTTCATAGGGTTAATACAAAATATGACCAATGCGATTCCAGACTTTCTCCAGACCTCGGGAGTAGTTTTTTTTCTGGCATCACGGAGTAGACATACAGTTAGCAAAGAACTGTACTTTCACCTATTCGCAAATCTGGTCATTGGACCTCTGGTTTTCGTTTTTTGGCTCGGAAAATTGAATTTAAGCCAAAATATATCGGAAAAAAAGGTTGATGTAGAGAGAATGGGAGGGCATTTTACAGGCATAACCTCAAATATTCCTAAATTTTGAGTTTAATGTTTTTGGGATGTTGTTTTTTTTTATATGCCTGAAAATCATATTTTCATTTTCCAGATCTTTTCCATTTTTTCCAGACTTTGTATGACGTCTGCGTGACGTTTGTACCTACCGCCATTTTCTTTACGTCAAATGAGTGCAAGGTGGCAGAGCAAACGACCATCTGCAGGCGTTTCCCGTCATTAGTAACCTTTGGAATCTGCTGATGGAGGCGATTGATGAGATCTCCGTAGCCGGCAGACAGCAGGCCGTCCTGGGGAAGACAGGATGGCACAAACATTGGTTTAGAGGAATTACGTTAACACTTAACACGGTTTACACGAAATACGTTCACATGAAATAAGTTCGCACAAAATAGGTTTACACGAATCTGGTTCATCCAAGTTTGACAAGTTCAAGTGAGTTCTCTCTCCTAGGAGCCAGACAGTATCGACCACGTTTATCGATATATCCATTCCAATTACGCATTACTCTGTCCCAGTATCGAATATACTGAAAGACTGATTCGATGCCCACTATTACAAATCAATACCCCTATTTCTATTCCGCACTGAATGATGTATAGTTTATTAGCATAATACAAAACATGTGGGGTTTGGGATACTCCTTAACAAACTGTCTGTCTGTCTGTCTGTCTGTGTGTGTGTGTGTGTGTCTCTCTCTCTCTCTCTCTCTCTCTCTCTCTCTCTCTCTCTCTCTCTCTCTCTCTCTCTCTCTTACTTTCTCTGAAAACGTTCTTCTTTCTTTTCTTCAGTGTTTTTCTTTTCTTGTGTTGTTTCTCTCGCCCCGTTGATTTTTGATACTGAAAGTTGAATCACATTTCTTTTGCACGGATCATCTCTGTCTGTCTGTCTCTCTCTCTTTCTTTCTCTCTCTATCTTCCTCTCCTTCCTTCTATAGTAAACTTCTTTATTTGTTTAAAGTCTCTCTTCCTTGATCTCTGTCTAGTTTCTAGCCCCGCTGATTTCCTTACCTCCCTCTCTCTCTCTCTCTCTCTCTCTCTCTCTCTCTCTGNCTCTCTCTCTCTCTCTCTCTCTCTCTCTCTCTCTCCCCAAGATAACTAAAACGCATTAAGTAATCGAGACTTGTCATCCAGTGTTTTTAATGGGTTCTTCAATAATGAGGACTGAGAGTACAAACGGCAATTGTCTGTCCCCAAGGATACAAATACATCCTAGACTGAGATTTAAAACCTTAACAGGAGTAGCAAAACATCCCTTAAGTAGCTTTCTAACTTTACGACACAGACAGACAGACACAGTCAAACGACACCAGTACCAAGGTCGAGTTGGATTAATGGACAAACAGACAAAGAGACTGAGAGACAGACAAATAGGCAGGCAGGCAGACAGATAGACAGGCAGGCAGGCACAGGCAGGCAGACAGGCAGGCAGACAGACAGACAGACAGGCAGGCAAACAGACAGACAGATAGGCAAGCAAATAAGCATGCAGGCAGACTCTATGGCAAACAGACAGACAGACAGACAGGCATACAGACAGACAGACAGACAGACTGTATTACAGACAGACGGACAAACAGACAGACTCTATTGCAGTCAGTCAGGCAGACACATACAGACAGACAGACACAGACAATGGCATGCAGACAGACAGACAGACATATACAGAGTTGAGACAGACTGCCCGCTACCTTGGTAAGCTATGTAGCCCGCAGACTATACAAACTTATTGATATTTGTCTACCAGTACCCGTGTCATGGCAGCCGATTATTAGAGTGCTAGAGTTTAGGCCAGCCTTACTATATTGTCGTGAACAATCAGTCTATTTGGATAGCAGCAAACTTGTCTGGAACAGCATAGTCTAGGTTTTCTGTTAAGGGGTTCAGCGGGAGACAAAATAGTTGATTTGGCTTGAAAATATTGAACTTTAGGTCTCATCGTTTTAAACTATCTGAATTATCTGAGAATCGATCTTTTTTACATCTATAAGCTGCAAAACTACACGGAAAATGTCTAAATATGATGCTGTTTGGTATAAATATATAAATACAACTTTATTGGTGATTTTCCTGAAATGTGTATCTTTACATCACTGAAGACATTTGAATTTCCAAATATCAAATACTATTGCCTCTACAGCCTTGAAATTTGGCATGGAATATAAGCTATGATACTTCGAGGTAATAAGGTAGTTTATACTTCTAAATTAAGTATCATTTTATTCCTATGAAGGTTTTCATGTATTTTTGTGAGCAAAAATGTTATATTTTTAACTATCAAAATTTCAAACTCCTGAAAATCGTTTGTTTTAAGGGAAAAACTTTAAATAAACTACCTTATTACCTAGAGTTACATCTAAATATGTAGTATCCACCATTATTTCACCAAAATTTTTCATATCTTTGGAAATTTTGAACCTTTAGATATATGGTTATTTTTCAATATGGCCGCTGTTTCCATGGCAACCAAATTTTTTTTTAAAGAGATGAGACCTAAAAATCTTCATTTCCTATCATACTCAGTGTTATCAAAAAGTTCCATGCAAACAAATTTAAAACTATGGAACCAAGGCTGTGCCATCCAATCGTCACTGTCGGAAGGCAAGCCCCGCCTACAATGGCCGTGCACACTGCCCTGAATCAGATGGATTTGCTTTTAGATTTCAAATGCTGGACTATTTACATCAAATTTCTGTACTGTGCCGTTCGGACAGACAGTTACCTAGCGACCTGCAAAGTATATTATGCAGTATGTAATGTTTGATTCGTGAAATTCACAACGAAAAAACGATCCAATGTGATGAAGCGTGTGACTGAATTCAAACTGGTGAAGTATCCCATCATGCTCCTCTTCTCCTTTCATACCCCGGGCTGGTCTTTAAGTATTCACACATAACATTTATGTCTGGCAAGCTTTTTTTTTGTGTGTTTGTTTTGTTTTGTTGTTTTGTTTTTTTTTTTGATAACGAAAATCATCAGGCGACATGTCTTGTATGTAGGCCCATAAACATGATCATGGGTTTTGTACATAGCAGAGTATGATATTTTTTTTATGGAAGTTTAAAATTATGTGCGCACTCTAGAGCATTACCTTTGTCAAGGCCGAACAATACTGGGACCAGAGGCTGTATGCATAATCCGTTCGTTAACTAACGTACTATGTTAACTACAGTTAACTACTACTAATGTTTTGGGAGTTTCCCGTGGTTACCGCAGTAGGCTAACTAACGTTGGGGTTATGTTAAGGGCCACAGGTATTTCCAAAGCGTAAAAGGTACTAGTAAAAGATTGTGTTAAATGTTAACAGTAAAGACTATATATANGGGGGGCGGGCGAAGGGAGGTGAGCATGACTCCAAAAACCTGTTGGTTCTATCTTCGACTGTTGAATTCTTGCCCCTATTTGTAACCCCTTCCCAAGAGGATAATCTACGAAAAATTCCATGAGCATTCCACAAGTGCATTTGCACACCATTGGATCAACTTTCATGATCATGTTGCTCGAATCCGCCATAAAATATGTGCAAATGTTACTGTTTCAATAATTCTGCTGCAAATTCTCACAGAACCTACAAATACAAATTATGGGACATTTCCAGGAGATTTTGTCTCCAAAACGAATCCCGATAGAATTCCGGAACCTTCTGAAATTACAAAACAGCATGAAACATTTCCTTTTAAATTTTACAGTGAGAGAAATCTGAACTGTATATGTATCCAAATTCAAAGACTTTCTCACACAGATCTTGGTGCCATTTTCTTGAGAAAAGTAGATTACCGAAATCATCTTTATCAGCATCATCATCATTGTAAACTAAGCGAAAATTTGAAAACACTGCTCCAGTCCGATCAACTCTGATAAAATAAACGCTAACGGGTAAAACAGTCTAAAATTTCGGGAAAAGCTTTCTTCAGTAGAAATAAAATGAATAATGAAATCTTAGTGAACGCAGCCATATCACCATCTTTATCATCATCATCATCATCATCATCATCATCATCATCATCATCATCATCACTGTAATAAATAAAATCCGATCCGGACATTACTATCAAACCACTGATGATCCGATCTGGTCACATTTCGTAAGCCAAATCTGTCATGTATCAAACCACTGACGTTCCGATTTGATCCGATTTTATAAGTCAAATCCGCCAGATTTTATCAAATTAAGATGTTTACATGTATGTTAAAACTATAAACAAGATAAAAGTTGCTAATGATGGTCTGATGGTGGATAAATCTCTTTACGCAACAGTTCAGTGACTGCGTATTTTCACGAGACTTATATGAACTTTAGCAGGTGATTGCCGCGAAGCTTTGATCACATGTCTGGCATCCGGAAAGGTTTCTAAAGTCTCATTTGATTTGCCTCTTTCGGCAAACAATTTAATTCCTGTACCCACCCCCACCCCACCCCGACACATAACAAAAGTTACATAATTTACTAAGTTTTCTTTAATACTCTGCAGTATTCAATGCGGTTATAAATATGCTGTTTAAAAAAAAAAGAAGTAAGGTGTTGTTGTTGGTTTTTTTTCGCTCTCAAGCTATGAACTGATACCTCCAAAAGCGTAAACGAGTTAACTGGTTTCTCTAAGGACTAAAAGGCACACAAGACCACATCTACACCAGCCTCTGCTTCAAACTCAGATTTAGTTTACAAAATGCCAAAAATGTCAAGCTACCACATTCGCACAAAGATCAAAGGGGCCACACAAGAAAATCATTCCGACCATAACCACCACCATCACCACCATCGTTATCACCATCGCAAAAACAACACCATCACCACCATTTCGATCATTACCATCACCATATACCCACTAATATCCCTTTAGGTCTGAAGATGCCAACAGCACCTGGCATAAAAATATGCAATTATAAATAGTCCTGTAAAATCAGAACATTGGCCATGGGGAGGGGGGAAGGGGTTGGATTTTAATTTCAAAGGCTTAGATAGGTGCAAATATAATTATGTGTAGACTCAGAATCGGTGAGGTTTAGTCACTAGAGTATAAAATTTGTGGTTGTTGTTAGGTGGGTAAGGTTACCCTGTTTACTGAGTGAAAAGGTCTAAAATATTAGGGTGTCTGCTTCACTGCCTAAGTTCTCCAAATCTAACTGGTTCAGGTGCATTTTTCTTTGTGTCAAGATTTGGAGGAAGAGCTAAACAACATATTTGGAAAGTATTTTGACACGGCACCCCAGGATAAGTTAATGAGAGATGTAAAATCTAATATAGCCAACAGTGAAAAATACATTGGCATCTTCATGCCTTTACGCCCACGGCTAGGATCAGTAATGTATTTCCAGTCAGAGCTGACATAATGATAACTATCTGATTATATTTTGATAAGAAATACTAGATGTAGACCAGCTAGCAGCTTTACCCTTCTAACGATCTCAGTTGCTAATGATGCCCATGGCCAACATCGGCTTCCAGCTCGTCACTTCAGAGCCTAGTCAAAGCTTACACATAACAACTATCTGATGATATTTTGATAAGAATACTAGATGTAGATGTCTGGACCATGGCTGCTGCCTAGACTAGCTGGCAGCGTTACCTTTCTAAAGATATTAGTTGCCAACGATGCCCATGGCCGACATCAGCTCCCAGCTCGTCATTGAGCCTAGTCAAAGTTGACACGTGGAGAGCTATCTGATGGCGATAGTTTTAGCGACAAGACTAGACCTTGATATCCAATATCCGAGTGTCATTTCAATCACCAGGCAACCATGCCTGAAGCCTGATACCCAAAGGAGAAGAAAAACGGGCCATTAAAATGCTAGAAACAATTTACATCAGGAACACAGTTCACAGACAGACCTAGTTCTAAATGAGTTCAAAAACAAACTGGCCTTCCATTACGCCCCCTTAGGCTGTGTGCTCATCAGCCGGAATTCCTCGTTTAGACTGTGCCCATATCGTCCTGTAATAAAGACTAGATGTTTACAGCCATCCATACTGTCTGAAACGGGCATAAAATCATGTGAGTTATGCCGGCGGGCAGTTTGGCGTAAATTTCCACTTTTAGGAGAATGAAAGTTATATCTTCACTCAAAACATCGCATCTACTCCACTTATGCTTTCATAAATCGATTAACTTATGGGATATCCGCTTACAACGTCTATCAAGTTGAGTAAATAACCCCGCCTATCCCTGCTAATACATTTTACCAATGGCCTCAAAGCTATATTTCAAGGAGACAATCTGGGGATTGATATCCCAAATGGAACTGAAGAGCTGACTTTAATCGCAACATGAGAGATGCTCGCTGTATAACATCATGACCAACTTAGCTTCCTCTTTGGTGGGTATGACGTAAGAGCGATAACTGCTCATTTGACGATGTAATCGTAGTCGTAGTCAGGGACATGAGATATGACTTGATGGATATGGGGGAGACTTACTTAAAAAAGAAATGAAGCCACATTTGGCTATGGACAGGATGAAATTCAGCCTTTTCGCGTGGCGCCGGATTTTATCTAACATGTCTTTTTTGTGGGTATGACGCAGGAGCGACAACTGGCCTGTATGAATGGTTTATGATGGTCATAGACGTGACATGACGCAGCGGTTATAAGGGGGATTTACTTTATATATATGTTATATAAGTATAACGATTGCTTTTAGATAGAATGAAATTCACACGTTTTCCCATGATGCCGATGGATGTTATTGGCATGTCATTTTCATCTGACCCAGGATCAAATGAACCCCTGATTATCGCGGAAGCTTTGACCCCTGATGAAACAGTCGCTCTCTCTCTCTCAGTTCCGAGAAGATCTAGGTCACGCCACATCTAAACATTTTGCTGCAGGGGGTGACACCCATGACAAGCTTTCGCTATTTCCAATATAGTCACTGAGTATGGACTGTCCATGTAAGCGTTCCTTTAAGAGACGGTCTGGTTCTGAAACAGGGACAGGGTGAGAAAGATCCTTATAATAAATAAAATAGTATGTCCAACCACAGCTTACGTAGACGTCAGGTTTGGTTCGGCCAAGAACAATATCAAAGAGTAATCAGGGATTATTTTGATTATGACGATCTTTCGCTCCTGGTATGAATTAGCAAATGCAGTACTAGGGCACCTCGTAGTAGTATGTTGCTGAATTTCTTAATAGTTATGTCACATAAACTGGTCAAGACAGTCTGTCACACCAAATGGTGAAGACAATTTGTCAGGCATAAATTTAGGTTGCAGGAGCCTAATTGGTCAAAAAAATTGGACTATCTGAGTCGATAGTAGCAGAGAAGAAATAATCATATAACATGAAACCACACCGCAAAAGTGGTTAAATTCAGTTTTGAATTTGTAAAAAAAAATAATTGTTGCAGGCAGTGTTTTCCAGTGGCTTTAGCGGACTTCATTTGTGCGGACCGGTGATCTGCAAAAGAAGGCCAAATTTTTAACCCCTTTTCATGTAATTTAAAACTGTGAAAAATTTAACCAAAGGACCCCCACCGTAAACAGTATATAATTTGAGCACAGTGATGGCACCAGACCTGCAGACTAGTCTTGGCCATTTCGGAACGTTCCTGTGGTTCGAGAAGAAATTTTTATTAAATGGCTCAAAGAAGCTTTTACAATTNTTCACATGTTTTCCCATGATGCCGATGGATGTTGTTGGCATGTCATTTTCATCTGACCCAGAATCAAAATGAACTCCTGATTATCGCGGAAGCCTTGACCCCTGATGAAATAGTCGCTCTTTCTCTCTCAGTTCCGAGAAGATCTAGGTCACGCCACATAACATTTTGCTGCAGGGGGTGACACCCATGACAAGCTTTCGCTATTTCCAGTATAGTCACTCAGTATGGACTGTCCATGTAAGCGTTCCTTTAAGAGACGGTCTGGTTCTGAAACAGGGACAGGGTGAGAAAGATCCTTACAATAAACAAAATAGTATGTCCAACCATAGCCTACGTAGACGTCAGGTTTGGTTCGGTCAAGAACAATATCAAAGAGCAGTCAGGGATTATTTTGACTATGACGATCTTTCGCTCCTGGTATGATTTAGTAAATACAGTACTAGGGCACCTCGTAGTAGTATGTTGCTGAATTTCTTAATAGTTATGTCACATCAAATGGTCAAGACAGTCTGTCACACCAAATGGTGAAGACAATTTGTCAGGCATTAATACATGTTGTTGTGCCGATCTGATGCAGTATTATTTCCCGACCGTTGCATGTTCTCAGTTTGACAAATCTCTCTTATGATTCCACACCGATCACCAAATGGGGACCTAAAACAAAAATGAGATAGGGAATGAGACTGCAGGCCACCTCAGATTTTGTAGACCGACAGATCAAAATGAATACACAGTGGAATCCATCTATAAACGGCTTCTTTGTACCAGGAACTCTGTTGTGGCGGGTATGCTCTGATTTCTCGTTTCCCATCCTCTTTGTCATTTTTAACATAATCCTTTTAATACAGGGGCTGGAAGAGTAAAAGTCCGGTTGTTACGGTTGTTACGGCGCAATTACCTCATTGTCGTGGAATCTTCGTACAAATAGAGAAAAAGGCTGGAAAAGTAACAGTCCGGTTGTTACGGTACAATTACTTTATTCTCGTGGAATCTTCGTACAAATAGAGTGTCCTGAAAGCCGATGCGTGGGTGAGATTCTCTTGGTTACTGTCTGGAGCTATCAAGATATGAAGATGCCAATAGCACCTGGCATAAAAATATGCAATTTTAAATAGTCCCTATAAAATCAGAAAATTGGACATGGAGAGAGGGGGGAAGGAGTTGGATTTTAATTTCAAAGGCTTAGATAGGTGCAAATATATGTGTAGACTCAGAATAGGTGAGGTTTAGTCACTCAAGTATAAAATTTGTGATTGTTGCTAGGTGGGTAAGGTTACCCTGTTTACTGAGTGAAAAGGCCTAAAATATTAGGGTGTCTGCTTCACTGCCTAAGTTCTCAAAATCTAACTGGTTCAGGTGCATTTTTCTTTGTGTCAAAATTTGGAGGAAGAGCTAAACTACATATTTGGAAAGTATTTTGAAACGGCACCCCAGGATAAGTTAATGAGAGGTGTAAAACCTAATATAGCCAACAGTGAAAAATACATTGGCATCTTCATACCTCAAGCGTTGCATCGACAGTGATAGCGAGACAAATCGTTACGAAGTCTGCATGTCCACACATAAACCATGCGATGAGAATACAGTTGGGGTTACTTCTCTAGTCTCTGTACCCCAATTCTGAGCGTAATACCGGGACTCGGTAATAACGGTAGAATTATTGATTAAAGCCCCCCACCCGTTATTACCGGGTTCCACAGTGCCAGTCTTCTCTGAAAATTGAAATTAATTCACCCCCGCTTCTCTTTTGCGAAGATTAGGCCCTCAGGAAGAAGACATGGAGGGGATATGAAATGTATTAATAAACGTAATGGAATTGGATTATTTGATGACTACCCTAGATTAATCAAAAACAGCGTCAAGAATGTTTTTTTCATATTCATAGGAAAAACAAAAACAAGCTTCCTATATGTGTTTTCTCTTATTGGCCGAAAGGAAGGTAAAGTGATGTCACGGGACGAAAATGTGAATGCACCAAGCAAGCTTTCCAACCAACATATCTATAGAAACATATTCTAACGATGGTATACATTCCACACAAACATGTCCAGACACCAGAACAGATACTCAAGCTGTGATAGTGTGATTTTGTCTGTATGTTTAGGTATACCGTTGCTTTAAATAACTCAATGAACATATCTCAATCTCTTTCAGTTGCTCTATTTCTATTTCCATTTCTAGCTCTCGGATATGTATTCACTTGCCTTTCTTTGTATGTCTTTAACTTGCATTGTCAGTCTGGAGAAAGTGTTTAACACGAAACGTTGACCATTTTGTTAATAAATTCATTATACATTTTTCAGAAAGTTTTGTGTCATTGGGCAGAATCATAGTTAGTTCCAACCAACATATCTAAGAGTATTAGAAAGACCACTACTTCCAAACTGTTTTATTGGCTTTGTTCGTAAAGGCATATCAACATGACAAAGGTCATATCGGCGCAAGGATAAAATGGACAAGATAAACATGCTGGGTGTAAATATAGAAGCTTTCACGGAATGCTGATAAGGGAGTCTGCACTGAAAATGACACTGAAATTGTGGCTGACATTAAAACGGGAATCGGTCCATTAGCGGGAAACACAGCTCTGCATGACACCAGCAAAGACATCGCAAAGGAGTTCTGAGAGTTCAGACGTCACTAACGATGGTATACATTCCAGACAAACATGTCCAGACACCAGAATAGATACTCAAGCATCTAATGACCCCAGCTCCCATTTAGATAAAAATCTCCGAAAAGTAAGCCAATTTCCTGGAAACTGGAAAGATATGTCGCAGACAGAAACAGCCACTTTTGGAATGAGTAGGAAGGGCTGATGCCTAACGACTGAATGGAGATATTCCACATGCAGTGATGTCTAGATGTCAGGATGACATGTCACACACAGGAACAGTCATTTTTGGAATGAGTAAGTCGGTTATTCCCTAGCGGTTGAAAGGATGTAGGATCAAGTATATGCGGCGATGATCCGCGCGCAAAAGTGTCTAGATATCAGGATGACATGTCACACACGGGAACAGCCATTTTTGGAATGAGTAAGTCGGTTATTCCCTAGCGGTTGAAAGGATGTAGGATCATGTATATGCGGCGATGATCCGCGTGCAGTGGTGTCTAGATGTAAGGAAAACCTGTCGCATAGAGAAACAGTCACCTTTGGAATGAGTAGGTCGGCTAATCCCTAACGAGCGAGTGAAAAAATGAAGGCTCAAGTACATGTGGTAATGTTCCACGTACAATGGTGTCTAGATGCCACGCCTGATCCAGAATATCCACATATTCAGGTTACAGAAGCCTAATCTAATGTCCCTCTTCGAGCCAATAAACTGTTTTCTCTACTGTCACTTGCAAGAAAGTCCACAATCTCTAGGTCTTCTTTAATTATTTGCAGAATTCAATGAGCTTATTAAAAATGATGTTCAAAATATAGATCTTGCAGTTCGTTTTCGAGCTGCGAACCGATACATCGAAAGGTGTAAACAAGCTAACCAGTTTCCTTAACGACAAGTGCTCCGCAGAGAAGGCCACACCGAAACCGAAGCGAATGACCCAAACTTCAGGTTTAATTTACAAAATCAGGAGAGAATGTAAAATAATTCGCAGGTAGGTTCACAAATCTAGGGCCCATTCTCCACAATCTGTCCAAAGGACAGATTTTTTACTGTCTTACTAACGCATGTAACAACATGTTATTTTCAGCCAATTGGAAGTCTGTAACCATAAACATCATGCACTGGATGGCAAAGTATCACTGATGGTTCATCATTTCCTCTATGCTAAGTAAAGTGCAAGAAGTGGGAAGTGAGCAGACGAAAACAGATGCTCACACAAAGTAGGATAAAGGGGGAAAGTGCTCAAGAAGACAAATGCAGAGAGAAAATGGAAGAAGGAAAGAAAGTGATGTGGTGGGAATCGAACCCGCGACCTCTGCGTCGGCACCCTTCCACGCAGTCGTTTCTAGCGCTATGACTGCTAGTCTTCTGTTCGGCCTTGGGAAAGACCCCGGCCACTAAGCCACTTTTTTGGAGTGGCGACGTGGTCGTGTATAGACATTTACCTGACTCCAAACTGACAGCAAGGCGATGGGTGCTGACGCAGTGGTCGCGGGTTCGATTCCCACCACATCACTTTCTTTCCTTCTTCCATTTTCTCTCTGCATCTGTCTTCTTGAGCACTTTCCCCTTTATCCTACTTTGTGTGAGCATCTGTTCCCAAGTGCTCCGTTTCCACCTTGTACTATAAGTAAAGTGCAAAAGCGTTAGAAGAAGAAGCTAAATCAATCTCGAGAGACGTGACTTCCCAGCTGTGATATTCACCGACTTACGTTATTCTCTTAACGGAATGTTATGATATGAGACACTGACAACAGTATTCAACACATCTGTTACATGAAAGGCTACAGTCTAAAAGTGGTATCAAGAATCAGGGCTGCATTTACTTGATCCCTGCAGTCTCGCGAAATGGGCTATTCTTGTATTCTGTGGGAGGTCTCAGACAAAGGAAGTTTTAGAGGTACGTTTTTAGTTGGTGCTCGCCAGTCACAATGAAGACGGGTGCACAGCTACTACAGGTTTGTTAGAAATGTGATGTTTTTTTGCCATCACCGGAAGAGAAAGCTCAGCTACATGGTAGTAACCAACTACGGTTTCAGTTTTTTTTTTTTTGTTTTGTAAAAAAAAAATTATCAACGGCCTTGTGTCGGAAGAGGATGTGGCAAGAGATCCGTGTGGTATGTAAGTACAGCAAAAATCACTAGCAGGTCAGTGCATTATTTTCTTGCACTTCCACATTAGTCGCAGCCGTCTTGCCTAGCCTAGAGACTCATACTTCAATTAATGACGGCGGCTCTTTTCGCAACGCCACAGAGACCAAATAAACGCAGCCCTGCTCTGTGCTGCGTTTCCTGTTGATCTGAGAGTAGTATTTCACATGCCTAGCCTGATACATCACTAAAGCACCACTTTGCACTTTGGCCTGCAGTCTTCTATACTAAATATAGAGTTGCACACCATAACATATTCAGAGTAAACTGATCTAAAAGTTCGGTGGGGGGGGGTCCCGATCTGTTTGCATCTGGAATGTCTGTTTTCGAACTTTTGAAGACTCCAGACCCTGGGTCAACCTTGGCGTTTGATCTGTTATGCATAGTTTTGGACGCCCATTCATCAATACCGAAAAAGGAAATAATCCCCCACATGATTGTGAGCACCATATTCCCCCGACATCCGCAGGTTCCTGTCCTTTTCATTGATGCCCTTCCCAACGGTACGACATTCCTTCACTAAGAATTACGCACCTCTGTATCATTCAGACTCCTGTCATCTGCACTGTACTTTATGAGCTGGTATGTGAGCTAGTATTATGAGGAACATTGTTGGGGGCTGAGGTACTCACTTCGTCAAAATTCATGCGTTTTCCTGGTGAGACCACAATTTTTGTATCTACCCTCGTAACATGATTTAACTAAAATGAAAACGGAGAACGTGCGTTTTGGCCACGAGCCAATCTCAGTGAGTGAGAGAGGAAAACGCTATACACGTGATGATAACCTGATTGAATGAGTGCATATTTCGCTTGCCCAAGGACTTCTTATAAAGCGAGGGTATGCAGTGCAGCTATTTTTTGGTTTTTTTTTAAATTCTGTTGACGTGATAGGGCAAAGAGGCGGGAAAAGGAGAATAAGGGCGAACTGACGCCATGGCAATGTCAAAAGTTGTGTCCAGAATCTGTACTAATGACCTGGTCTAAGCGCAGATTCAATCCTCTTCCTACCAGTCCCTGGTCCATAGCAGTCATCGGCATTCATTGCCTTTCAATCAGTCTTGTTCTCATAGCGGTTCTTGTGAATGCTATTATTATTGTTATTCATTCTGCTATTGTTTGTCCAAGAATTTGAGCATTCTAATTATTTTTCTCTACGTCTTCCTTTGACGTCTTTTTCCTTCGATCTACCCACAAATTGCCAGTTTCATTATTCCTTGACCTCTGTTTATGTAAGTCCAAAGAGTTCTAGCGACCTGTTCTTATGGTTAGTCTCTGTAGTGTACCCGTACCATTTGGAGAGTTTCGTCAGGTACTCCCTTCTCAGTTCAAGGATTTTCATTCAGCTATAAAATGACGTGACAAAAGCCATTAGGTTTTTACTTTTTTCTTCTACCTATTGACACTGTTTAGACTGCCACTCATCAATACCCCGATAATGATAAAAAGTATCAATGATTTGCAATGTTCATAAGAACCTGACGAGCAATACTTACAGTTTAAAGTATTTTCAAGGCTTTAAACCCCATTTTACAAACCTTTGTGGACTTTCCAGGAACTGAACGGAGTTTTTTCACGACATGGTAAGGCCCACAAAGGTTACACATAGTGAATGTTAAAATGTATACAAAAATTCGGACCATGTAAACAGCTGACAAAATATCTCAAACAAAATTATCCTTTGATCCATTACAAACCGGTGACAGTATGCATAACCCATGCGTTAGTTAAAGTATTGCGTTAACCACAGTGAACACTACTAATGTTTTGGGAGTTTCCCTTGGTTACCGCAGTGCGTTAACTAACGTAAGGATTATACATACGGCCACAGTACCAATAAAAATGCAATAAAAATCTGTAGGGTTGTGGCTCACTCCGCTAAAGCCTTGATCCGACGCCCTGGTCGCAAGGGAGATGGAGGCTTGTGGCGTGTGGGTGTGTGAGAATCAGAAACAGACGAGAGAGAGAGAGAAAAAGAGAGAGAGAAAGAGAGAGAGAGAGAACAGGAAGAGAAAAGTAGGGCAAAGAGAAATCTTAAAGTCGGCATACTTTTCCTGTTTAACTGTACGTGCAGTCAATAACACTGGGCACTACGATATAGAAGCCAGCATAAAGTCGGATTTCGTGGTATCAATTCTGTTGTAGAGCATTCATGCTACTGGCAGTGTAAAGTTCCCTAGATTGAAGGCATTCACCTCCTCTTCACTATCGAGGGTGTAAAGTTCCCTACTGAAGGCATTCACCTTCTCTTCACTATCGAGGGTGTAAAGTTCCCTA
>JAWQUT010000212.1:1111969-1121969 GCA_033807755.1 Ellobium chinense
ACCATCGAAACCTATTGAAAAAAGGAAAGCATGGATAACAGCGATCAATCGGGCAGCAGCAACAAAGTCGTTGGAGCTCTGGCAGCCCTCGAAGCACGATCGTGTTTGCAGCCATCATTTTGAAACTGGTCAGTAACTATCTAGTCTAAGTCGCCTGCTGGTCTAGCGAACGAAAGTCGAGACCCAGGTCTATCTGTCCTTTTTTATTCTATTATTTTAGCTTCTTACTTCCAGTCCACACCTCACTAAATCTAGATCTAAGTTTCCATCGATTTGAGAGACAAACAAAAACAAAAACAAAAAAACAACTCTAGACTAGATTAGACAGATGTACACTAACAGTAACAAACACTTACAGCCCTGGGCAGGTGCCCAGCCCTCTAGGACTAGTCTAACAACAAATTAGAATTAGGCTAGACTGGATTATTTATTCAATGACACCACAGTAGTATGTATGCCTTTGTTTGGCACAGAGAATATAGGTCTGTCCCATAAACAAAATATTGGATAATACATGTATCAAAATATGACAGACTGGGCCAGCTCTTCGGGTTGCAAACCCAGGATGCTAAATCAATGGCAAATGGATCTGAAAATATGCTGCCGTCATCAAACGTCAGTTTAGCTATATACAAGTCTCTATCTACAGCGCATAGAGTGTCAATATAGCGGTCTGGTGAAGACATGGCATCACGAATCACGTAAACTATCAAAAATAATCCACAAACTAATAACAGCACTTGTTCACTAACACAGATTACTCAAACTACACCTACACTAGATAAAAGTTCAGTAAAATCTAAACATTAAAACAGATTAAACGGCTGATAAACATAACAAAACTAGATCTAGACTAGCAGCCACCGCTTTCCACCACTATGGCCTCGCCCTTTCTGCCCCCCAGTATGTTACTGGGCGGGGCTAAAGTGTGTAGCGACACGGCCATGTTTAACTGGCCTATAGGGCATTTCCAGCAAAATGCCACGTCAGTTGCCGCTAATTTCTGAACAGCCCTAACTGTCCAGCGACCAGTTTCGGTGTGTATTTAAAGAATAGATTCTTCCCTGTTAGAAACTATCAAAATTAATAATGATAAAGTCAAAACTTTTCAGAATACAGCGTAACATATGTGGCATTTTGCTGGAATTGCCCTATATTGACTTGTACATGGATTTCACATCCTCAGACAAAATATCATGCTGAAGACATGTGTTGAATCGTTAAATGTAAATACTGAATTTGAATGTTAACAGGATAATTTCATAACTCGAGCAAAGAGGTTACAGTCAACTTCTCTGAAACTGCGCTTCCCCGGAAGCATGCCAAAAAAAAAAAAAAGTCATCAAAAAGGGTTGCAATGACCCAGTGATTTTTTTTAAAACAGCAATATAGCATTTTGTTATGTAGAAAATGTTGCGATTAAGAGTAAGTTATGATTATCCGGTTGGCGATTTTGCGGAGACGACAGTATCTTGTTTCTTGTATTTTGACTTCGACGACCACAGAGATGGCGGGAGATGGCGAGATGGCGTGTGGTAGACACGAAAAATGTCTATTTGGCACACACGTGACAGGGATCACGTGACTGTTTCAAATTACTGACAGTCCATTAATAAATTACACGACATTCACTGCTTTTTCGCGCTCCACTCACTAGGTGTACCTGGCTTTAGGTTGCAGGAGCCTAATTGGTAAAAAAAAACTGGATTAACCGAGTCGATAGTAGCAGAGTATAAAATCTGTCCAAAGGACAGATTGTGTAGAAATAATCATATAACATGAAACCACACCGCAAAAGTGGTGAAATTCAGTTTTGAATTTGTGAAAAAAAATAATTGTTGCAGGCAGTGTTTCCCCAATGGCTTCAGCGGATTTCATTTGCGCGGACCTGTGATCTGCAGAAGAAGGCCAAATTTTTAACCCCTTTTCATGTTATTTAAAATTGTGAAAAATCTAACCGAAGGATCCCCACCGTAAACAGTAAATAATTTGAGCACAGTGATGGCACCAGACCTGCAGACTAGTCTTGGCCATCTCGGAAAATCCCTGTGGTTAGAGAGGAAATTTTTATTAAATGGCTCAAAGAAGCTTTTACAATTTGGCTCCGGCAACCTTTAGAGCTAGGAGGAATGGGACCCTGCACCGCCGCCACTAGATATGATCTTGATAGATTTCATGTGCACGACTGTTTCTATAGGTGAAATGTATAGTGTTGTATGTATGTTATGACTGTGATGTATAACAATGGATGGCATTGTAAAACAATTTCCCCAAGGGATAAATGAAAATCTGTTCATAGGCACCGATCACGTACATTTTGACAATACCCCCTACCGCTTCTAGCCAGGTTACCCACTTTACACACGAGCGGACTGAGGAAAACGCGAATGTATTCCTGAGGCAATTATAAAACAACCTTGGTCGGGAATCGAACACACGACCTTTACATCTTGTCCAATGTCTAATCGTTCGTCCATGCTCTCCACAATAATACGCCAATAACAGCCTTCTGTTTCCATTCGGGACATTATCAGCTATCAATGCTCTATGACAGTCAATGCTCTATGACAGTCAATGCTCTATGACAGTGTCGAGATTGGAAAAACAAGGCTGTTATTTCCATTCTATCACTTTTTTTTCCTCGTCAAATATGTCATAAAACACCAGACTATATTTCATAATAGTGTAAGTGAGACAATCAAATATTTATATTTGTTTCTTCGAAATGACGTGCAGTGCAATGCATACAGTACTGTATAATGAATATGCTCTTAGCGCATGAAAAGCTTACATTTATTACTGCTCTTGTATGAGTGTTTAGAAGTATAATAAGTTCAACACAATTCACTCTTTTTAACAGTATATTTCGTTCCCATATAATTATAACATCAGGCTTTGTGCGTACCCAAAAGAATCAGTTTAAGTACTGCCTTCTACGCAGCCAACCCTGGAGGCGGAGTGCAGAGATCTGCCATCTAATACTACCGTCCATGATAGCCTGTGCTACTTCCTAGTCAATTCCACAACACAAACGTTCATATATAAAAAAATTACTATCTAAGGCCAACTAAAAGTCTGATCTTTGCTCATGGGAATACGAAGCAAAAATAGAGAGGTTCATATTATGTAAGTGGATATAATCCGCTTTGTCACTAAATGCTGTTTCAAAGTCACGCCTGACAGTGCCTCTGTGTGATAGATGTTCAAGTCTACTGCTGAATTTAACACTGCTATAAATGGGCAAATAGCAAAGCTCGGAGAAAAGTCTCATTTCAAGGCACCAGATTCTGTAATTTCAAATGTCAAGACTTGTTGCCTCTAGTAAAATTGAGGCGTGATGCAAAAGAATATGCTACACATCCAAATCCGTGTACTTTAGAAAGGATTTGGTTGTCTCTATCATACTCATATTACAGCTGAGCAGAAACATTATGAAAGTTGTCAAGTATCAAATCTCATGATCTAGTCTCCAAATGATCGCTCTCTTTGTCATCTATCTTTGGCTGAACATAAGTCTTTCCTCTTTGGGTGACACTTGAGTATGTCACCAACTAGAGTACTGCCGTTGCACTTTTAGACATCAAACAAGAACAGACGGATATTAATCCTGATGTTTACAATATAACTCTGGCAACAACTGATAAATGATGAATGAGTCCTTGCTTTATGATGGTCATAAAGGGAATACTGCTCTAAACATGCATATTAAAAGAGCACTACTTCTAACAGTACGTTAGCACTACTTCTAACAGTACGTTAGGTGAGATCCACATGTTGGCATCATGGTAAAGCCTAGCAACCATAAAAAATTGTTAAAGCTCAAGTGAGTCAATCCCTCCCAACACCCACCCCACTTCCCCCTCACACACACCCACACATACACACACACACGCATCCACACTTACACACACACACACACACACACACACACACACACACACACACACACACACACACTTACTCACTCACTCACTCACTCACTCACTCACTCACTCACTCACTCATACACAGAGGTGCAGTATTAGTAAGACACTCGAGACTACTGTACATGTCCTACGTCATTCGCCGGAGCAGGGAGCTAAGATGTGAATCATTCGTAAGGAGTGAATTTTAAGATACTGATCGCTGGCTGAGGCAGAGGGAAGGGAGGGAGGCAGAAACAGAGACAGAACTTAAGAAAGAGAAAGAGGAAGAGAGAGAGAGAAAGAGAGAGAGAGAACCCAAATGTTCCGGGTTCAGAACTACGTGTCTTGGACGTCCACATAGCTGGAGCCAGAGCGAGAGACCCCAATAATGATAAAATAATATACAATATCCCAAACACACAATGTCACCAAGGATCACAATGAAATCGGCCAAAATGCCTAGAGTCCCCACTTTATCCTAACCTATCCTTGTAATAGCACATCACAGTTATCATATTCGACAAAATTCCGAGAGAAACTTGAATAACGATACGTATGCGTGCATGTCTAATCAAATCCATCCGCGGATCTTGGCTGCCTATAGATCACTGCTCATCGCCCACACTTGTACTTTTAGCGTTCAGTGAAAAAACAAAGCGGAATAGACCCACAGGTCTGTTCTGTTGCAACAGCTTAAGCAATCCCAATTTCGATCTCCAATGGGTCTATTTTGTATGGATGAGCTGACTGCATATAAAATAGGCTGCCGATACATTTATTCTGTATGATCTGGAATCTTATTTGTGCGATCAGTCTGGCATACAAATGGATAAAGATTTTATTGAGAAGCTGATGAATTATTCTCCGGTTTCTTCAATGATGAGAAGGCAAGCAGGCTGCTTAGTATTAGGAGTCTACATGTGTCCGTTGAGGCTGATTTGGTTCGTGGCACCTTTTGGTTTGTTTTTTTTTTTTCTTCTTTCGGCCGGCCTTTAATACAAAATGTGTTATTCCACAAATTCTACTGTGATTTTCGGAATACTTCTCCTTTGGAGGTCAAAGTATTTCTTATGCTCGATCTTTTAAGAGTAAGGAAAAGAAGGGTCATCGCCCCAAATTTTTCACAAATCTCTTTCAAAAACAGTCACCTCAAATTCTGATTTGGTCCACAATTTTTTTATTAGGCTGGTTTTGACCGCGTACTAATACACAAGTCTATCGCACTTTATTTCTACATCTATACGGCTCAAACTGTACCCGAAACTTTGAAAGTCGATACTATATCTAGCTCACAGATCTTTTTACATATATCTACACCTGTCATTGGCTGGCAGGGCCCNATCGAATTAATTAGGTACAAAATAAGTGATCAGGCATGAAACCGTCTGCGATGCACAGCATCTTCCGCGAAATGTGCAGAAGACAACCGCAGACTCCAGACTCGACTGTCATACAGTTGTCTAAATGGCTGTTGTCCCTGATGTACCAAACTGCAATTCTCGCTTGTGTTCGATGCAGAAGATAACCCCAGACTCTAAACTCGACAGTTATACAGTTGCCTAATTGACTGGTGTCCCTGATATATGAACTGCAAATCTCATTAATGTTCGGTTAATGACAATGACTTAAAGTCACTGTCTTAGTGAAATACTCATCATTAAAATACTCATCACCACACTGTGGATTTAGCGCCGACCCCAACTTATATTTTTTATGGTAGTCTTTTTAAAAAGTTTGCAGTAAATGCCTTAACTGATGGTTTTGTGGTGTCCTATTCTATTAACTGCATGTAACTCACCGCTATTCGATTAATGACAATGGCATATTTATTGTCGCCGTAAGACACACGATACTCATTACCACAGAGCTGGATAAAACGCCGGCTTAAACTATCATATTGTGGTGTAAACAGCTGATGGTAAAAGCATGTTCTAAATGCCTTCCTGTGCCATCTATCTATGAATCTGGACACTGACATATATTTCTTTATTGTCGTAGTGTGATATCAGCATCACAATGCTGGATCAAGCACCGGATTCTGCTTTCATATGTTAGTCTGAACCAACAGCTGATATTGAATGCCTGAACTTAAAGCTGATATTGAATGCCTGAACTTAAAGCTGATATTGAATGCCTGAACTTAAAGCTGAAATAAAGCTGATTTTGAATGCCTGAACTTAAAGCTGGTATTGAATGCCTGAACTTAAAGCTAATATTGAATGACTGAACTTAAAGCTGATATTGAATGCCTGAACTTAAAGCTGATATTGAATGCCTGAACTTAAAGCTGATATTGAATACCTGAACTTAAAGCTCATATTGAATACCTGAACTTAAAGCTGATATTGAATGCCTGAACTTAAAGCTGCATGAACGCTATGAAACTACATATTTCACCAATGCTCGGTAAATGAGAAATATTTATATTGTGGCAGAGAGGAAGTGAAGCAAGGAATTAAGAAACTGGAGGTTGCCGGTTCGAATCCCTGCCGAGGCCGAAAAAAACCAGTCAACATAAGGACACATGGGAATCCTGACCCAAGTGTGGCCCAGCCCCTTGAGTGTCAGGAAGGCCGAAACACTTGTCCGACGGGGGGAACTTCCTCTGAAGATCACCTGTTAACTCGCTCTCCGAGTAAGAGAGTTTCCTATTTATTTTTTGTCGTAGTTAGATTCTCCATATCACAACAGTGGATCAAGCGCCGGACCCAACTTAATTACGCTGGTCTAAACCAGCAGCTGTATTAAATGTCTGAACTTAAAGCCTTGCTGTGTCTCCGATCTATGAGACCACAAATCTCATCAATGATCGATAAGTGAACATATAAATTAATCTGGTGAAATACCGCAACCATCTCTGGTTCCTACCTATAAGCAATTTTACCAGTTCTTTGTACTTCTTAGTACAGTACTATGTTATGCCTGAAGATGACCTTCTCAGGTCGAAAATTTGATCATTAAGTCTGTTTTTATGTATCTCTTCCAAAGTTTTAATTTCAAAGTTCTTAACTGCTCGACAAGTTATTATATAATGAAATGACGTATTCATTGTCTAGAGAGATACTTATCATCCCAAAGCTGAAACAAGCGCGCAGTTAAGGTTCAAAGTTCAGACCCGCCAGACCTCCAATTACACGGTGCCCCAGTTTACATGACACACCCCCGGCTCCACATCCTATACCGCCAATTACTTGATCTTAGCCACATGATACCACCTCAGAATGAGCCACAATTACTTCCAAGTGTGGTTCACGGAGTGAAACCCGGCTATCGATGTTACAAGGCGACAGATTAAAGGGAGCAATTTGGCTCTCATTCTCTCTTTTTTCTGGCGCACGTGGTCTCGGCCTAAGATATCGATAATTTGAAAAACTCTTGTCCTCCATCGCCATGCACATTTAAGTGCCCTCGTTTTGGAAATGAGGCCCGGTGCCATTATCCTGGCATTCGATCTCCACTTTGGGAGGATAGAGAGGATCACGAGCGAGTGTGACGTCCTGTCAGATACGACAGCCTGGCCTTGCTGTAATAACCCTGTATCTGCAGATCTTCTTTTCAGCTTCTTCTCCTGCGGTCCTTGATCAAGCAGCGATAACAGAGTGGATAAGGAACAGTACTGTCCTCTGCAAGTCTACAAGGGTCCCCCAAAGCTTAGTGGCAACTATTGCGTCCGTTGGCCATAATTTTGTTTTGCGAAATTGTGGTCTAAGATTTTTTTTTGTTTTTTTGGTGTGTTTTTTTTTGCATGATTTCATATAAATCTAGATCTAGTTTCACACACGAACTTTTTCAGAAAGCCTAAGGCCATGCAACGAACAGTTTCGCAGCTGCATAAACTCTATATTTGGTACATGTGTGGTCAACGATTCTTCCCCATGACCTTTTACAATGAATACTCTTTATGGTTCACAAACCCAGCATGACATCACACCGGTGGGTAAAAGCCTAGATGATGCTGGATCAGTAAAGACAGAAAACAAGTGTGTGTGGCTATGTTTTTTGGTGTTGTTTTTTTTTGCGCTCACTTGTAAAATTTCAAAATTATTACCACATTAGTAGTTAGAGGGCTTTTGCATGGAAGCAGCAACATCAGACCCACCACAGAAATCTTTGAGACGGAAAGGAAGAGCAAAATTCCAGTATTTAAAATCTCCTTCCCCTACCCCTAAAACATGTCCCACTTTCTACAAAATAATTCTGTCCAACTGCCCCGGAAATCTTAGAATCAACAGCCCGGAAATCCCCAGATCGACATTTTCAGCAGATGGCCTTCTTTCCTCCATTCGCCCTCACCCTTCCGGTCCTGTCTCATCCCGCCCCGCTCCGCTCCTTTTCAGACTTATACGGCCGACTTTCGATGACACGCTGTAATGAATAGAAACAGTCTAATCCGCTAGAGATAGATCTACAGTCTCATCTCAAATTAATAAGGTTGTTTTTCTCTCTCTCTTCTGTCCAAAATCGAGGAGTTAGATTATGACACGATCAGAGAAATATGCCACGTTTAAATGGATTACTCGTGGGTTGAAACTGAAAACCTCAGATTCCACCAGAGCTTAGAAACACATTTACAAGATCATCTTGAAAAACTCTGTCTGCAGATTTTTTTTTCTTTTAATCTCACTTAGACTATTTCCTAAACATGCCAATTAAGAAAAAATGTATAAAGCAATAAATATTCATGTACATGTCGACTCCGTTATTTGTTTAATCGGAATATGGTCATAAGGATCAAACATCTACTGACAGCAGCTCTTCTTCTGCAGACTTTCTTTTGTTTCTACAATTTGTGCATAAAAAAAATTCTCCACTAGTAATTGCGTTATAATTCAGATAATAATAATAATAATAATGCGGTTTATAAGTCTCGTATCCAGGCTAATGCCCGCTCACGCGACATCACACTATCATTACCCCATCAGGCCTGATCACTCTAGGACTTTCTCGACTCCCTGGGGAGCATACAGTGCCGCTGCCATTTATAGGCGCTGATCACTAGCATTCTGCAAAATATCTTCCACTGCCTATAGCCAGGTACCCTTTTTACAGACGGGTGGACTGAGGAAGATGAGAATGAACTGCTTTCCCAAGGCACTTACAACATGACCGTGGTCAGCATTCGAACCCACGACCTTTTAGATCTTGGGTCCAACGCCGTAACCATTAGGCCACGCTGCTCCAGGTAAGAATACAGAGGTAGTTTGTTTTTAAGTCTGAGGCTCTGAAAGTGCCAAGAGCTAGATCAAAACAACCTAGAGGGTTTTTTTTTCCTACAAATATAAGAGTTTCATTACTTAATTACATCCTACATCAGGGGATACAATGTTCTCTGTTCACGCAAGTGCTCCACTTTTTATTCTAAAACAAAGTACGACAACATTATACCTAAAGAGAAAGTACATGCAATACGACATTTTACACCAACACATCAGAGAATGGAATAGGACTTTGAACACAAAAACAATCAGCCCAACATGGCAGTGCTGTGTGTGGCGCAACACAACCGATTTTTGCGTCGTCCATAAAACTGTGATTTCGGCGCATACGATCTTTTTCGGTAATTCAGTTAACAGTAGAACAGTGGCACAGATCGTTATCTATATTAATAAAACGCTTCTGCCAAATTTGTGCCACAGATTTCTTGAGAACTACGTAACGTAAAAACATGCGGTTTTCACCTACATACGTAGAAAAATACACAAAAGGTAACTATACACATCAGTCCTCTTTATTTTTTTTACCCTATTTTAAAAAAACAAGAATGTGTATAGCAACGAAATACAATCTCCGATAGATCTTCTCAATCCGCCCGATTCGCCAATCGTCCAACTTTTTCACGGAGGCTAATGCATTCGTCTGTGACGCCTTTCGGTGCGCTAGGTATTCTTCCACCGCTGGTGCGTTGCCTACCTGCCCATTTGTAAAATGGGGAGTTACTCTTGTAGGATATATCGTGGCTCCGTCAGAATTCAATTTATAAACGTCCAGCTAAAATAGCATATGAAGACAGTCAAGTCTGCTTAATCAAACTTCTGCTTACTATCAACATTACTCACACACTGACATTGGACATGTACATGTGTGCCGTAACTTTC
>JAWQUT010000212.1:1123672-1136139 GCA_033807755.1 Ellobium chinense
CTCAGGTTTTGGTTCAGATCCGTGTTGTGAAGCAGTTCGGGACAAATTTGGTCCCGCTGATTTCGGTCCAAGTGGTTGAGTTTGCACTTTGTAGCCTTCACTTTTTGCCTGTCATGTAGTAGGCTATCGATAATGGGGTGGGGTACTACCTCTAGCGGGAACTCAATCCGCGAGGCAGGTTTAGCCCTTATCTACGGTCTCCTTGTCGTGTCAGAGATGAAGAATGAAAGGCTGTATCCTCCCGTGTCTCTTCTTCAAGCTTAGAGTCGTTAGCGTTCGAACAGGAAGGCAAAAATTCGATGATGATTTAATAGCTCAGAAATACAACCGCCATCTTGAGTAATCGAGTAATCTGAGAATCGACATTTTCGAAATTCAGCAATTTTGATGCCCCTATAAAAAAAACCTCAAGCACTGAAGTTTCCATGCAAAAGAATTCAGATCTATAACTGACCAGATGTATTTTTGAAGCAGTGCCAAAAGTATCAAAGGGCGTCAAAAGGGCTCGATATGCATTCCCCGGAAGGAATATCAGAATCGAAATTTGAGTATCGCGATACCTACATCGAATGTATCAGCCCTTCATTATATCTATTTTAATACTACTCAGTGATCAACTATGTCATTTGAGGTTATCGGCACGGAATTTTTAACCCATTTAACCCATATGGCACGCACTAAAACTGAAAAGACGACCGTCCTCATTAAGAACGGTCAATAAGACAAAAGGTAAAAATCGTTGATGAGACGGCTGTTTTACAATACTAACCATTTTCATTTCCGCAAAATGTGAATGCCTTAAAAGAATACAAATTTTTAGCTCATTTTTCCACTGAAAATGTGTTCCTGAAGACATGATGGCCTAATTTCCAACAAAGAAATAAGCTTAGGGCAGCCGGGTGACATGAATATCAAGTCGTTTATGTTGGTACTGGCCTATGTTAAGCCTGAGTTACAAACCTAATTTGGTTTTCTTTTTTCCCTTTGAATGAAGAAATAGATTTTTCATTCCTAATAAAACTTATTTCTCTTCACTATCACATAAACTCCTAGGATTTTAAATCTCTAAATTTTCAATGAAAAAAGGNGGGGGGGGGGGGGGGGGGGGAGAATATAAGTTCCGTCTGTGCAATTACACTGCAAAGGATTTCATAAGGTATTCATAACTGAATTCATAAACTGACATACTATATTACTAAACATACTTATATATTCCCTTAGCAGATCTGCTAAGGGAATATAAGCATGCATACAAGAGTACAGTATATCAATTTTCTGTATGAGAGTGTCATAAAGAAACTATTAGCGATAGTTTTTCTTCTATATAGTATCATTTCTTTAAAGCATACATTTCTCATTGCCTCGATATCATATCAGAACGGGGTGGTTATTTTAACTCTGATAAGATTCTTTGGATGAGCCTTACAACACGAGCCACTTTCGCTATGATGCCATTCTTTAAAGGGCAAGACAGAGATAGAAGAAGAGAACCTAGCTCACCGTCAACACTGTTGCTCCCAAAAGTTTTGGAGAATAAACTGCAGTTTTATGCTAAACGTATCCTGCCACGCTGAGGAAAAGTAGGAAAGACCGCAGATTTCCGTACAACCGGTGATAGTTCCGTACTTAATTCCACACACGACAACCCTAAAAGAACGCCACTATAATAATATGTCGCTAATGCAATCACAGACAAACAACAACAAAAAAAAATCCGTAATCCTGGGCTGTTATATATCCATAAAACACCTGTCGGTGTGAGCAACATAAACTCCCAAGTGATTTAAAAAATTGTAATGGTCCGCATAAACAGATATCCCATTTGCTTAATTTTGTATTCCCTTAAAAACACTGTTGGTTAATTTCCTACATTTCTATTAATTATTATCTTGTCTTTTTAATCCTTACGAGTTGCTAGTACAGTACCATGATTATGTCTCCCTAGTTCGTCTCAGGGAGAGCCTGAACCCATCAATATTGACATTTAAATTCATAAATTTGGATTTTCAGTTTGTTTGTTTGTTTGTTTATTGCTACCTTGTTTATGTTTCACTCATTTACTATCTAGAAACAAGTTATTTATTATGATCAGTGCATTATCTCCTCTTTCTTTTATCGCTTTTCCTCCACACTCAAGCTTTCTAAGGTTTCAAATCGTTAACTTTTCCACACTTTGCCTTTGCCTTTTGATATTGGAAGTTGTGGAGTACCTGAGTTTCTTGAACTCCACCTACCTACATAGCTTTTGCTGTAGGCATCGAGCAGAGACTGGGGTCAAGTGGGGTCAAGTGGGGGTCCTACTGTACTTAAGCCAACCAGGAGCAAGCAGCATTATTTTCTTACTCGCTCAATCTACATTGTCCTCTTCCTAATCTATCCTTCCAACATTCAATCTGCCTTTTCTAGATGATTCTAGATGATTTTTACAGGCAATTTTTTTATCACTGCAAAGTTTTATATAGCAATTTATTAAAACTGACGACGTCATAAAATCTTAACAGGACATAGTGCTACTTCGAAACCCCTCCAAATTTTTATCGAAATAAGAAAAGGAACATAATGTGCCAAGTGGAAAATGAACTATTTTAGCACATCTGGATCGCGGAATTTTCGCAGAATTTTCGCACCTCTAAATTATCAGAACCCCCGGCGGCTCACAATAGCCCTCATGCTGGGGATGCTGAAGAGGGCCATAAAACAATTCCACGACAAGTGAGCAAAAAGGTATAACGCTTACTTGTCCAGCTACAGATTGTTTTTCCTACTCTGAATGCGCGTTAGATTTTCTAATTCTATTGTCTTGCTTACATTTTCCTGTTTCCAATGATACCAAAATTTGACTTTGATTGACCAAAAACTAGTGGAAGTACAACTTCATTTCCTAAATAATCCTAACAGGACAGGATAGATGTACGCTACATTACATGCAATGATAAAATTCTAAATTTTAGCTTGAAATCATTCTTTCTTAATCAAATTTATCAGCATCTCACGGAGATTGCAAAGATAAAACTCTCTGCAATTTCGTTCGTGATCTATCACATTCGCGGCCTGACTGGTTTCTAACCATCCAGATGCCAACTATTCCGCAGCATGAGTCCCTAAGTCTGGGGCAGATAACAGTAGGATGCCTACTTTACCTTACGCCGTGCCCAAACTGGCCAATGACTGCAGAGGACGGTAGTCCACTTGAGCGGAGAAAAGGTGTGAACTTGAGGAGGCCCAGCAACAGCCGTTCTGTTGTTAATGGTCATCTTGTCTAATTATACATGATTTTAGTCGCCGTTCGGCGTCATGAAGAGGAAAAGACAGTTAAGTCAAGTGACTTGCGTCTGTAGACAGAAGGTCAGCCGGCCTAATGCGCATGTGCGGAAACACCAATCCGCTGTGTTTACATTGGTAAACGGGTCAGACATAAAATATCAAAAGAATAAGATAGACAGCGCGTAATAGATGTTGGTTCAGCTGTGAATATAGTCTAAACCTCAGCAATTACCGACAAATGTGGGACTGTGGATCAGTTTGATTATGTGCAACAAGACTTCACACTTAGAAATAGAATCTCCTGATAATTTAGAGATGTAGACTAGACTAGTCTAGGCTACCGGTAACCTACACTCACACGGCCTCACTCGAGATCATGTAGACCTAAACACAGCTGATTGCGCTTTTTCCGCACATGCGCAATGGGCCGGCTGACCTTCTGTCTGCAGACGCAAGTAGTCAAGTGTGCGTGAGTTCTGCCTTCATCAAAAGCTCTTATGCAAGCGTCCTTCTCTTGAAAAGCAAAAGGAGTTTTCCTTTAGATATACCGTGGGACCTCGAAATACCCGTATACTAGTCATAGAGATCCTCTGTGGCCTGTGCATAATAACCAGTTAACGCACCGCAGTAACCAAAGAAACTTCCCTAACATGAGTAGTGTTCATTGTAGTTAACGCAATGCGTTAATTAACGTATGGATTATGCATAATGCCTCTGTGGCCGTATGCATAATCCTTACGTTAGTTAACGCTTTGCGGTAACCTCGGGAAACTCCCAAAACATTAGTAGTGTTCACTGTGGTTAACGCAATACGTTAAGTAACGAACGGATTATGCATTTGACCACTGGTCTCGAGACAACATGTTACTCACGAACTCGATCATCTCTTGAGCTCTAACTTATCTAATTGCCTGGAATTCGAGTAAGCGAAATCCTACTTTCTATGCAAAAATCAGATATAGCGACATGAGTTGTTTAAAGTATATTATGGTATGGGAGAGGGATGCATGGGTGAAATGTATGCATTACTGAGTGTATGTGAAGTGGAATATATTTTACGCATGGGGTTGGATTAAGGATATTTTTTTTTTGCACCTACTATGACAATCCCTTATTTTACTGGCGTTTACTTAATTATATGTCTATTATAGAATTAACCTCTCAAGTTTATATCTGTTGCTCTCTCTCTCTCTACAATTTTTTTCCATTTCTTCTACTGCACTCTTACATCATCTCCTCTTGCTTCCCTCTCGCAGCCTCCTACTGTTCTCTTGCACTCTCTCTTTGTCAGGTTCATACTAAATTGCCTAAGTCTTTTTTTGAGATTTTGAGACGTTGGGCGCTCTAAATTTGTTGTTCAAAGCAAAACATTGGGGCAGATGTGGTTTCGCCTTTAAATTGGGATATATATTTTTTATAATAACATGTTAAAACTGAACACCGTTTAATAGAAAAAAAAACCACAAGATAAATTAAAGATCGTAGTAATATGCACAACTCAAATCATCAAAAAATGACTTAGGCAAATGTTGAATGAGCGTGACGATATAATTGTATATCCCTGTCTCATTCTGTTATTGCACTCTTCCAAACTCTTCTATCCTTCTCTCCACGTTTCCTATTGCATTCTTTGATATTCCAAATGCTCTTTTTCACATCCTTCTTCTAGCCTTTTTATTCTTCTGGGTTTTTTTTCATTTGACGCGTTTGCCATCTGTCCCTCTCACCTTTCACTGTCTTATTCCTCTTTAGTGTTCCTTGCTGACTCTCTCTCTCTCTCTTTCTCTCTCTCTCTCTCTCTCTCTCTGTCCCTCTCACCTTTCACTGTCTTATTCCTCTTTAGTGTTCCTTGCTGACTCTCTTTTTCTCTTTCTCTCTCTTTCTCTCTCTCTCTCTTACCCCTTTAGCCAGCACGTCCATCTGGTCCTTAACGTTGACTCCTCCGATAATGAGCAGATCTCTGATTTCTGGGTTTTCCATATATTTCTTGAACTTCTGGATCTGAGTGAGTGTCTGAAACGGAGAACAATAATAATACTGACAATAATAACAGCAATACGCTCGTAATAATACACAACGAGGCAAGATTTCCGCATGCAACAACCCTTTAGGGTTAGGGGTAGGGTTAGGGTTAAGGTTAGGGGTAAGGCCGGTAGGGATAGGGTTAGGGGTAAATAATCCAAAATGAAATTCATCCTATCCCATCAAAACAATCCCTCTTTAGTATGTTCTTATTTCGGGGGTTGTTGCCTGCGGAAATTCTTTCCCATAACGAATTTCAGCCATGCTCTTTCATCTATCATTGTCTGCTCGCACAAGTTTACATTATTAATACAACCCTAGCCGTTCAGATCAATCAGTAGAAATCTCAGCTTTCTATGGAGCAATCATATCTGCAGTCTCGTGTTAGGAGAAATCCACTTGCCCATGGCAAGTTCGGTTGAATAAATTTTCTCCAAAAGCATCCATTATTTCTTACTCAGTATCAAAAGGCACACGGTCAACATCCTATCTTTTCCAGCATACTTATCGCATCTTCATCATAACCACCATCATCATCATCATCGTCGTCATCATCATCATAACCATCATCATCATTATAATTATCATCACTTGCCTTTCTTTGTATGTCATAAACTTGCATTGTCAGTCTTGAAAAAGTGTTTTAACACGAAACGTTGATCATTTTGTTAATACATTCATTATACATTTTTCAGAAAGTTTTGTGTCATTGGGCAGAATCATATTTAGTTTTAATTATAATTGTCAT
Source organism: Ellobium chinense (assembly GCA_033807755.1). NCBI lineage: Eukaryota > Metazoa > Mollusca > Gastropoda > Ellobiida > Ellobiidae > Ellobium > Ellobium chinense. The sequence goes on from JAWQUT010000212.1 coordinate 1,129,707, forward strand.
CACCATTATCATTATAATTATCATCATCATCATCATCATCATCATTATCCCCTGAATTCTTTCTCTAAGTACTAAAGCGGAAATACCAAACTGTTTTGAACAGTGAGGCAAATCAAGCTGATCCCAAAACTCAAGAAGGTCTTGAAACGACCCTGCCCTGAATCTTTTAGTCTTTAGTACTCTCTGGTCACTCCAAAGTCCACTAGAATGATAATGAATGCGTGGCTGTGGAATACATACTTCTTAATAACAAGGTACATTTATAATCGGGATACTTAATATCGAGATTTACTAAAACTGCAGGAACACGAACGCCTATACTGGCTATATATCATTTCCTATATACTCTCGTGATCTGAAAATATAAAAACTATTATTGCCTGACCTTGTGTTATTTTGAACAACATGTTTCTTCAGAAATAAATAGTTTACTTTTAAATAAGCGCTATTAAACCAAGGCTACTTCTAAATTACCTCTTCTGAATATATCTTGTATCACTGGCACAGACAGGGTCATTATCTGATCAGAGTTCCAAATTTAGCGAGCCATACTGGTCTAGCGACAGCAGGTAATAACAGTGCGCCATTAAGAGAAAACATCTTGACTGCAGTAACATTAACAAAGATGCCTTGAGGTTATAGTCAGGTCGTCAGTGTACTGGCTATCTCCACTTTCACCGCGCTCTACTTTCGCCGCGTTCATATTTCGCCGCGTTCAACTTTCGTCGAGTTTTAATCCGATAAATCTTTACGTGTACAATATTCTATTTTCACTGCTTTCTACTTTTACCACGACTGTCCCAAAAAAAAAAAAAAGACCGCTCGAAAGTCCTATGGCTGCACCAGTTGCACGGCTATAAAAAGATGATTTTTGTGACTACTTTGTTCGTACTTTGGATGGTGCCAGCTCTCTTTCCCAGAGCTCTGTGGATCCATCTTGCTAACATGAATGCAACATTATCCAGAACGAAATAACAGCAAGGAATCATGACGCAGAATCATTGAAGGGTGATTTGGCAATGCTCACCTAAACATAATATATGAATAGCTAGTATACGTACAAAAGGAACAAATATGAAAATGCAAAAGACATAGTCCAGCTTCATGGAAGCAGTTATAGTGAACAGAAAAAAAGAACAAACAAACGTGTATAGACGACTGGCATGAGATGCACACCATGGAGATAAGGCTGCAAAAGACGATACCTGATTTTCATAATATGTATCACAGAAACACTGCAGCGGTGTTCAGCTCTATCTTAAACATGTAAACAATTTTTCAGTTTTGTATTAATAAAAAAAAAACAGCTTTCGCCTCGAGTAAAGTAACAGTGAACATTAAATTTATAATACGTTATTTCAACCTGCAATCTAGTCTTAATCTGACCTATGGCAAGCCATTTCTGCAAGGATTTTGTTTCTCACGGACAGTGAAAAAGATTTTCCCCGCAAAATGTGAGAATGAAAAGATAATCGATACTACACTGGTTTTACCCCCAAGTGAAAATTATCTCATCCGGAAGGTGCGGCAAGAAAAGAACGCGGTAAAATAGAACGCGGCGAAGGTAAATGACACTCTAGAGTACTATACACCCACACAAGATGATGATACATATTTTGGATCAGCCCGTGGCAATAGAAAGCAGCTCTTGACTTGTGTCTTATGCATCGTCTAACACAATGTAGCGTGGATGATGTGTAAAAACTATACTGAATTACCCCCAACTGCAAATTATCTTCCTCGGAAGTCGCGGCAAGAGTAGAACGCGGCGAAAGTAGCACAGCGAAAGTAAAACGCATCTAAAATAGCTGACACCAGAGCACTGTACACCCCCACAAAATATAGATGATATTTTAAAGGATTAGCCCGCGGCAATACACGTCAGCTCCTGACTTGTGCCTTAGGCAATATCTAGCAAAATGTAGTATGAATAATTATTGAATATTATTATATTGAATATATCCCCCAACTGCAGGTTATCTCATTCAGCAGAACGCGGCGAAAGTAGAACGCGGCGAAAGTAAAACGCGGCCAAAGTAAAACGCAACTAAGGCAGCTGACACCGAAACACTGCACACCCACACACAAGATAGATGACATTTTGGATCTCGTGCTAAAGTGTCTAGGGGTTTCCTTCATTTACAGGAGGGTATAATTGTTGTGTAAGCAATAGTTTGTCTAGCTACGGGAGACCACGAAAGCGCAAAAGCTCAGTGATTTCCAACATCTTAGACAGCGCGCTGCACCAATCGCTTCTCAGCTTTTGTCTGCAACGATGTACTGTTTAACCCTTTAAGACCCAAGAGCAGAAGTACAATGCCTTGATAAATAAATTTCATTTTTATGTGCATTCTTGTATTAAGTAAACGGACTTCACTGAACACAAAATCAAAGAAATCTACACTGTTATGTATATTTCTTTAAGGAATAAACATCCCCACATGTCTACGGCACATAAAATAACAAGAATGTACACTCCACCCTCTTATGCCATATATGGTACTGTGGGGCTTAGAGGGTTAATCTGTCGTGTATGTCTCGAAATCTGTTAAACGTTAGTTTGACCGCCCATAAACCGTCTAGTACCGTCTGGGCATAAGTAATGAACCTGTTGAACTTGTTAATCTTCGCCTTGATCATACACAGAAGAGTGATGACTTTTGTGCTGTGACCAAAACTTTTTTGGAAGGCTCTTTGGTTCTTAATCAGTGCAGGAAGTGATTACCTTCAAATACACTTTTATTTTGTTGGCTTTTTGAAGAAAGGCTATAATAATAACAATCATAATAATATAGGTCCGCTCGCAGTTGACGAAGCAGAGATCAGTGAAAGTTCCTATGTAAATGTTTACCTGTCAAGCAGGTCCGATACATAGAGATCTTTAACTGGCACTAAGAATGGCACGCTTTAAAAGAAAAGTATGATAACCTCACTTATGTATTTGGTTTTCAACCAGATTATAATCAGAATATTTAAATCTAAAATTTATCTATTTATTCTTCTACTTATTCACTTATTCATCTTTTATTAATACAATGTTTTTTTCACAGTGAAGTATTACCTGTTTTTTTTTTATTTTTTATTTCCTTTTTTCTGTTTCTTTCATTTTCTTTCATTTATTTTCATTTGCATTTATTTTTTTTTCATTCTGTTCATTATTATTTACCTTATCTCTAAACTCTTGAAATTAGTGCATTACAAATGAACACATTCACTTCCAATCTGAGCCAAAAAAAACAAAAACCAATCATAATAATAATCATAATAATAACGACGAAGTGCATTTATATAAAGCTCTTCACCCCCGGAGGGTTCGAAGAACTCAACAGCGACATGCACACAATATACTTAAACATAAAGGCACTCCTCCACAAACACACAAGCTTACACACACAGCACATCCATACAAACACATACACACTCATATTCACTCACACGTACGCACGCAGCACATGCATACAAACACATACACACTCATATTCACTCACACGTACACACGCAGCACATGCATACAAACACATACACACTCATATTCACTCACACGTACACACGCAGCATATGCATACAAACACATACACACTCATATTCACTCACACGTACACACGCAGCACCTGGACGTGTGCGCACTCAAAGAGTAGAGTCTCAAGGCCGGGGAGGGAGGTGGGGTGGGAGTGGGGGCAAGGGGGAGAATGGATTCCAGCCTCTGATACAAAGGATGCACTATGACAAGGTGTGCACACTAAAGCTTGTGTTGTTACACGAAGGAATTCAGGGGCACTCTTTTCTCTTTCTGGTCTCTTGTCTGAGGACAACACCTGCCCATGTAAGGATTAAGAAAGGCAGCAGCCGTCTTTGAACAGGATGTAGTTTATGGATGATATCCATTAGTAAGGGTAAACTTATCAACAAAAATTTTGTTGTGTTTAAAATTTCATTTTTCGTTAAAATACATAGGGGGATTTTGAGTCAATTTTGACCCTGTATAAAAAGAAACAGACAGGGGCATTTTGACTGAACAGCCAGATTATCCTGTGGAGAATATTTTGGCTGGATGGAGAGCCAGACGGTAAGATCTGTGTATGTGACAAAGCTCGGTAACATGTTCCAACCCATCTTGACAACAACAACAAAAAAGACCTTAATTATTCATTTTATGTGAGAAGGTTGATTTGTTCTGAAGATTTTGAGATCCCGCCAGGGCTGGGCAGAACTGAGATAATATGAACGCAGTTCGTGAACTTTACTTCAGTTCGCGTGAACTTGATTTAAGTTTAATAGCTATTTTGGACGATCTGACCCGACTTTAAATTGTAGCTATTTTGGGTGCTTTATCTGAACGTTACGTTTCTACCTAAATTTTAGTTCAATTCCTATCCACTTCGAAAATCAGAACAGAATGCCAGTTTCAAAACCCAAGAGGAGATGATCTGAACCGATGTCTACTTTTTTTTTTTTTTTAAATGGCCAGTAATCTGAGAGAAAAAAAATTGCTTTCTCGCTATTCTGACGGTGTTATTTCTTTCTTTTCATGCAAGATCCGTTCCGTGCACGACTTCCCGGGTTGTTTTTTTTTCGGCGACGAGCCGACGAGAGGCTGGCTGTCTAGATCTACCAGGGTTGCCAGATTTAGCTCTTTTGAAGATAGATACCAAATTTTGACTTTTTAAAAGCCACTGACTATCACCAAAGAAAAAAAAAACGTAGGATATAAATGCTAGATTACAAAAATAAAAAAAAAAATTGTCCGCGCTACGCCTCTGGTGACTGTCCAGCCAGCACTCTCATTCCAATTTTCAAAACAAAAATCGTCCGCCTACCGTTGGCCTAGAAAGAAATCTTATCTCTCTCCACTTTCGCACTTTCCTGGCAACAAAAGTGCCGCGCAAAGGGAAGTGAAAACTGATACTCGCGCTTGTCATATTTCCCCGTCTAGTTACTCACATTGCACCTGTACTGTAATTTTTTTTTTTATCCGTACCTTACGATACGTGTTGTGAAACGACACAGATTACTCACTGGTTTTGCGGCCTTGGGCTACACTATTTAAACTATGTCAGCGAGTGGATAGGAGCTAGCGTGGTCGTATGGCTTGTGAGTTGTACCAACAGACTGATGGTAGGTCAAGTCTGGGGTTATGGGTTCGACTGCCGAGTCGGACGGTTTACGTTAGAGTGTCCTAGGAAAGACACTTCACCCAGGTGAAAAAAAAAACCAAAAAAACTGGCTTAAAAGCTAGGGGGATGGGGCGCTGCACGGCGGTGGCTAGCAATGACTGAGTTATGGATTTCATTTATAATGTGTATACCGTTCTGTGTTTATGTGTATTACATATTATACAATGCATAACATTGTATAGCAATGGAAGACAATTTCCCTGTTAAGCAAACAGACATCCTGTTTACATTTTCATTTTTCATTAATTTATGAACATGCCATAGTAGTATGCTCTACAGACAGCAATGTCGGTTTATTTTTCATCATTATTTATAGATGGTATCGTCGCTGTACCGAAACAATAGTTGAAATCGATCCACTGTTATCAAGTACCACGTGCTCTGTTTTCTGTATCGGATTTTACTCACGACATCGGAATTGTGGACTGGTCAAATCGGATTCGAATTCGTCAGATTCTGTTATAGTTCTGTTTCTGTTCTCACGGTTATGTTGTCAACGGCTTGAAAAAACGATTCCGTCACGCTGTACTCAGTCCACTCAGCTGTTTAATGGGTGCCTGACTATAGGCAGTGACAAATGATGTCAGAATGCTGGTGATCAGCCCTGTAAATGGCAGCGGCCCTGTCGAAGTTGGGAAAGTTGGGCCTGTTGTGGTAATCACAATGAAGTTGCATGAGTTACCATTCGTCTGGATATTATTTATTATTATTATTATTATTATCTGATCACTCTAGAACTTTCTCGACTCCCTGGGGAGCAGGGTTGGGCAGATCTGAGATCAAATGATCTCAGATCGTGATCTTAGATCAGATCACGTGAACTTGATCTGAGCTAAACAGCTGTTTTAGATGAACTGATCTTGATCTGAACTATACCTATTTTGGCTGTTTGATCTGATCTTGATCTGATCTGGAGTTTTCTAACTATATATCAGCTCAGTTCACAACTTCATATCGACCTCGAAAATCAGAACCGACCGAATGCCGATTTGTTTTAGCGGGGCGAGTGAAAAGGCGGCGTTTTTCACCCCTCAAAGTCTTCGTCGGTCAGATTTCGACATTACAACTTTTTGCCTTAGTGTGTGAAACTTTAACTTCTCCCGGACCAGTTCCATGCCTGATACGGCTGTTACTCACATCGATGTAACCTTGCGTGAGGTTACCAGTCCATCGCAGTCTCTCTCTCAGTCTAGCAGAGTTGGATTGGGGAATGATAAGGTGAATGGGCAGTTATTTCTTGTCAGATGTACGCCTTGTTT
>JAWQUT010000212.1:1154709-1166814 GCA_033807755.1 Ellobium chinense
GAATATAGACAGCTTCAGGAGGCAGCGATGGGCGTCAGTGACGATAAAACAACATAGAAAATTCCTTCCCAACTTCTTTGACCCAAAATGGCGCCCCGCACCCCCCCCTCCTCCTTTTGTATCGCTTGCCGCTTACAAAAGCAACGCTACACGTTGTCGCTATTTTTGCGGAAGCAATTCTTCACTATCTCCAAAATTAGCCCAAGAAATTTCCCACTTTAAAAAATCTGGCCTTGCAAGCTGCACCCTTTTACTGTCGCGATGTGAAATGTAGCAATGAGTTTGACTGACATTTCAATATTATTCACTTTCGGTCTCAAACGTCAAGTGGGCCTTTCTTCCTGGCCAACCGTCGCACCATGAAAATTTCGCTTGTGTTTCCAGACGCGGCTGTCAGCTAACTTCCGTTTCCATATTCGCCTTTGTTTCTTTCATATCCTCCACCATTTTGATATATCTAGCCACTTAATGACAGTTCCCACCAAACTTTTTTTTTTCCAATTTTCTGGATAAAGAGCTCTGACTAGCTCATAACATGGTGTCCAGATCTTGAAAAAAACTTAAGTCAACCGTGTTACCCTTTAGGTCGGACATGCAGATCGGTTAAAAGAAGTTGACATGAACATTTTAAAACTTAAAAACTCATTCCTATTTATTGTTTTTGTTTTTTTTTTAATTTTACTATAATAATGTTATAATTTACATGCATCAATTAGTATAAACGCAGAGGCTATACCCGCGACCAGAGTTTCGTTTATATGCCTGCGCTTTTTGTCCGACTGCCACATGAGCAATCGTCCCTTAAATTCTGTCAGTTTAGCGGGTTATTGCCGCATTGATCACTTGTAGATCATTCCATGGTAGTGATAAAGCAAAATTCATGATCTAATCTTCACATGTATGATCAGAATGTATGACCCGGCTAAATAACCTTTAAGAAAATATCCAGTCTGAAATATTTCTTCACTTGTGATATATAATACAGACCAAGATGCTGCTGATCTGTCGTTTACATTTTGTGAACAAAACATAACATGAAACGTCACTTCTAGTCAAAACGAATGTGGTTCTTCAACTCTGTGATCAGAACATATTGCTGTGTACCAACGTGTCCCTCTTCTGAGAGTACAGGCAGAAAGAAGAAAAAAAAATCCTGGCACGAACGCCCATTCTATAGTATTTTTTTTTCTTTCTGAAAAGAAGGAACAAGGGAGGAGAGTGGTTAAAGTTCAAAACGCAGTCAGACCGCACGACTTGGAGTCTCATAAACTCGAAAAAAACTACGCAGTTATTGTAGGCCCTACTGTTCTGGTAAAAAGTTCCCCTTTTGTTTCTTTGTGTAATAATAACAGAACAAGACTAACACCCCATTTTACAAATGGGCAGGCAGGCAACGCACCAGCGGCGAAAGAATACCTAGCGCACCGAAAGGCATCATAGACGAATGCATTAGACTCCGTGAAAAAGTTGGACGATTGGCGAATTGGGCGGACTGAAAAGATCTATCGGTAATTGTATTTCGTTGCTATACACATTCTTTTTTTTTTTTTAAAGGGTAAAAAATAAGAAGAGGACTGATGTGCATATATACTTTTTGTGTATTTTTCTACGAATTTAGGTGAAAACCGCATGTTTTTTCGTTACGTAGTTCTCAAGAAATCTGTGACACAAATTTGGCTGAAGCGTTTTATTAATATAGATATAGGAAGTCGTTGCGCTAGGGCTCTGCTTGCGCTAGGGGGGTCACTCATTTTGGCTTTCTTGTAGCCTGAGATGGAACTTGGTCGACGAAAACAAAAACAATTTTCAACTTCGGTGAGCACATGCAAGATCGACATCAGGCTAATGGGAAGCGAAATGAGTGACCTCTATTGTGAGCAGAGTCCTGTCGCAATGACCTGCCTTAACTCTAGATTTCCCTCATGAACCACGTAAAATACTGATGTTTTCTGACGAAATGGCTTATGCTGGTTCTTCCGTGCGCCGTCAAAATTATATATTTAAATATTCATGAAATGTAATATGCCACTATTCATCTCCCAACAAGATGTTTTTGCGAAATTTGGAATAGATAAGATAGATAAGATAAGATAAACCTTTATTATCCAGATTTGGAAATTCGTTTTCACAGCATTTATAACAATACAATGAAAAATACAAACAGATTAATAATGGTCACTCATACACACACATCCCTGCATACCATCCCTGCACCTATACCCACCCTGCACACCACGCTTTGATAATTTAAGAGAAATTAGACACGAATTTTGTTGCTGAAGCAAAGACCTATCCTCAAACAGTACCACTCGATTTTCTCAACAGCAGTTTTGAAATAATAAGCCCTTTTGTCGAGAGACGCTAGAATACATCACAAACTCGATACTGAGGTTGGTGCTCTGGAATTCCATCTCGTAAGATTTTGTGTTGTATTTTTTTTTCAACGTGTCTGTCACGGCTAATTAACAAAATAGAAACAAAAACAAAGTTTTCTTTAACTCATTTCAAATGAAATATTATGTGTGGTGCCACTTGAGATGACATTCCACGACAGGTAAGCTAATGGTCGACTTCCTTTCCACGTCAAATTTTGAACTGTCAAATGTAAAATATGCATAATATAGATGACTAGGCCTATTTATTGAACTTCTTTCCTTCCTTCTAATATCCAAAGGCAGTTTGCTATTCGACACATTACTGAGAAAGTCCGTCTAATTGAAAGAGCGTGTCTCATTATTCCATTGCCTTTGCTGTGTAAATAGCCCATGATCATCAAGCGTTCTGTTGCCCCATTACTGAAATCAATCGAAGCAACATTATCAAGAAAACTCAACAATAAAGAACGTCATTTGCCAAGAGGTGGCCATGCATTTCAAAACGAAATGAGCTGGGAGGCAATTACTTTCTTTTTTGCGAATACAACAGGCCAGTCTGATGTCGGCAGGTACATGCATTGATGCGGAATGCCAGATCTCAGCTGATCTCAATGCACTCCATCATTTAAGACATAGCTCAGTGCCGAAATTAGCTTTAGCTAAACAAGCTAGAGCTGAGGGCCTCACAATCCGAAGGAGCCCCACAAAATGTCAGGCAATGGCAAGTATATAATCAGGAACCGGTGATACTTGAACTTTCATTCTTTCCATACCCTGATATTTTGAAACAATAATAAACAGGCATACACATTTTCAAGCTGGCGACTGAAGGTCCTTTCTGAGATCTTTTAGTGTACCTTTTATTTTTTAAGCACGGGCCTCAAAGCTTTACATCTCTAATCACGCCTTATTGTTGCTTTACATCCGTTCCAGTGTATAACGTTCCCAAAAAGGCATCTTAGAGAGTATTGCAATAAAAACCTCGACGCTGAGTCCAACACTAGACTGGTGGTGGGCCATCTGAATTTTTTAGTATCGGTATCTAAGTACTGAAAGTACCACTTCTATTTTGATACTTCCAATACTTCCGATACCGTTGATACTTCTGATACTGTAAATACATGTACTTTCGATTCTTTTGATAGCACTAGATGCTCCACTAACGGGACCGGTAGCTGTAGTTTGATACTAAGAAGCGATAAAGGATCGAGCTTCTCCATACTTCCAGTAATTTCGATCATTTTGATAATGCTAGATTTTACACTGAGGAGACCGGAAGCTAGTCTGGGAATAAGGACTGGAAGAAGATCAAACTTCATTTTCATCTTTTCAATACTTTTTGTCAAAGCTAGGTCTTGCAATGAGGAAGCAAGCCCAGGAAGCTAGTTTGGTACTGAGGACCTGAACAGATTTAAAATTAATTTCGATACTTACGATACTTCCTATATTTTCGAAACTGAATTGAAATTCCGAGTATTAAATATCAGCACTCAGAAACAATAATGCTTAAAATACACTTGGTCTATCCATCCTGTTTAGTGCATATGAAGGGCTTCATGGCAAAACGCATTATACACCATTCGGGGGTTGTGGCAAAACAGACCAGATTCAAAGCATATTTTTATGTGAAAAGCGACATTTAAGTCTTAAATAATATAGATCAAATGTCCTTCTATGGAATGGAAATATACATGTATACTAAATACTCCTACTGCTACATGAAGTAAGTAGAATAAGCTAAAAATTCATACTGGTGGATAACGCGTTTTGCCATGAAACCCTTCATATTGAGTGCATATTGATCCTTGCAGGGTAGTTACTGTGTGTTAGTTATCAGCATCTCTAAAAGACTGCGGAATAAATTCCCCAGAGAATGGAAATATGAATCAGCCTATCCCATAACGCGAATTCGCATGGGTGAGCACTGCACTGGCTGCTGGCTACGAGAATGCAAAACACAAACATTTAGAATCTATAATTAATGAGTTATTGTCGTTTAAAAGGTTTGTGTGTAGACATACGAGAAGAAGGGTCTCTATGGCTTGATGTCGCAGGGACCAGACCAAAGCTTCGAGTTTGGGGCGCAAGGGAGTTTGTGAATAAACATTGCTATAGTGAACAATGAGCTTTAAGATAGTGGTCTACATGCGCTGTGTAGAATTTTCACCAGTATCAAAGGTTCGAAATCGCCACGTTCTATGGTTATTATGTGCGAGCAATTTAATGCTGGATTCTTTCTTTTTTACAGCAAGGGAGGGCAGGAGGAGGGAGAAAGATAGATTGGGGGAGGGGGCAGGGGGGAGACGAATATTTTCATAGCTAGTAATGTCTCCCTAGCTTCACTGGGTCGATCAACGCAGAAAACTGGGAACTGGTAGTCAAAAACCTGATGATCAGTTAAGCAAAAATGAGAAAGAGAAAGAGAGAGAGAGATAGAGAGAGGGAGAGGGAGAGGGAGAGAGAGAGTGAGAGAGAGAGAGAGAGAGTGAGAAAGTTAGAGAGAGAGGGACAGAAAGATTGTGTGAATGTGTGTGTGTGTATGTGTGTGTGTATGTATGTATGTATATATATATATATATAGATGTGTATAGTGTGTGTGTATATATATATATATATATATATATGTGTATATATATATATATATATATATANTATAGAGAGAGAGAGAGAGCGAGAGAGAAAGATAGAGGGAGAGAGAGAGAGAGATGCCATGAAGTAAATGTGTCAATTATGCCTTTTTTTTTTTCCTTTTTCCTTTCTTATTCATTTTGAATTGTTGAATTTATTGTTGTGTGGTTGGTTTTTGCCTAGATAAACAATCTTGAATCATAAAAACTGGCGGACTCCCACCTGAGATAGTGAGTCTTTGGAACAATCCCTCATTTTTCACATTCTGATTCCAACAAACCTAAGAGTCCAGAAGATAAATGGGCTGTTGAGTGGCCAGAATTTCAAAGCTCGTTGGAGAGCAAAATCTCTCTCTCTCTCCATCTCTCTCTCTCTCTCTCTCTCTCTCTCTCTCTCTCTCTCTCTCTCTCTCTGTCTCAGTCTCTTGGTTATTACTATAAATACGGTGACAAAAAATAGTGTTCACTTAATTTCAAAATTGAGTATCTTCAAATATTCAAATCGTCTACAATTTAACTAGAAGCAAAAATTAGCCGATAGCTATTGTCCGTCAATGCTGCAAATTTAATGTCTAGATGCTATAGATAAGTCACACCTACAATAATTAACATATATGTCTCTTAATAACATACCAAGTGCGCGTTTTGACAAATTGGCCATCTGTAAAATTTGATGCGATATGAAATGTTTTATTCATGAAACTGGGACAAATAAGGTTCCCCGATGAGAAGGGTGCGACTGAATTCCATTTACTAAACTGTCCCATCACGCCCATTCTCTCCTTCTATACCCTGAGGTGGGCTTTTAAACGACAGCCCTGGAAAGCCCCTGGGAACAAACTATGTAGTTCCGGAAGGGGCGGAGACTACAGGATTATACACAACTGGCGACAGAATGCACTTTTGCATTTTCTCTGTCATAAATTCACAGGCTGTAAAAGCATCACGACGTTTCATATGATTACTTTCTGAAAACGTGTCCAGTGCAAGATTAACGTCGTCTGGCAAAAGGCTTTATAATGTTTTTACCGCAGAAATTACTTCTTTGTATATGCATATTATAAGTCAGTTTTCCACTACCACCAAAATACAGTACTGTTACGAAACTGCGGATGTCCTTTATAAACATGTACCAACTGAAATTGGAGAAGAATCTTTTTGAAGCAAACCGCAATATTCAACTAGAACCGCTCAGTTTTCTCAAAAGCAGTTTTTGCAAAGATAAGCCTTTTTGTCGGGAAAACGTTAGCAGAATAGAGGTGTCTTTTAGTTTTATCAATATCTTCGTCGCAATATGGCCTGGCTTTCAGCGTGATAAAATGGCATCCTGCCTTCTATTGCCACAGGCTTATACGGGATTTGTATTTGGTCAGACCGGTGCACCCTGTACACAGCCATTCCACACCGCCTTTCCCTGGTCCTATCTCCACTATCACTGCCTCTCTCTTACGCAATCACTGCTCCTGACGTCACAAGCAGCCTAGGTCCTGACCCAATAATGTCCCCTTTCGCTGACGTTAATACCCCTTTTCTCTTTTCTTCTCGTCTGCATAAAATATACCTCCGTCCATCAGTACCCGGTCGCGCATTTGCTTTCTGCTATCTATAAAAAGACATGTCAGGGGCCGGGTATAAATATCAGCCGTGAATCGATCATTCCTCTTTTCGCACGCTCTACTAGTCTCTTCAACAAGTCACAGTGTGAGTGTGACTATATCTGACGTGAATCACAGTGTGTCTATATCAGCCGTGAATCACTCATTCCTCTTTTCGCACTCTCTACTAGTCTCTTCGACAAGTCACAGTGTGATTATATCTGACGTGAATCACAGTCTATATCAGCCGTGAATCACTCATTCCTCTTTTCGTACTCTCTACTAGTCTCTTTGACAAGTCACAGTGTGTCTATATCAGCCGTGAATCACAGTGTGTCTATATCAGCCGTGAATCACTCATTCCTCTTTTCGCACTCTCTGCTAGTCTCTTCGACAAGTCACAGTGTGATTATATCTGACGTGAATCACAGTGCGTCTATATCAGCCGTGAATCACTCATTTCTCTTTTCGCACTCTCTACTAGTCTCTTCAACAACCCGGCAGCTCAGTTATATGAACACTGGCTTGAGATACCAGGATCCGGGATTCGACGCTCACTGCGGGCATGAAAAGATATACTCTATCCAGTATAATTCCAGTATTATCCAGTTATCTTCTCTTCTTCCGACTGCATGCATAAAATGCAAAGGCCGATGTCCTCATGGGGTCATGATAAATACCAGTCTCTTGTAGATAGCAGATTCATAACCCTGCCACTGTCTTAGAGAAAGGATGTTTGTTCTATATCTTCCAACAATGTAATCATTTTGATCTATCTGCTGTTTCATCATCGTTTCAGGGGCGGCCCTTGTAAACTGACCTCTGTTATCCGCAGACATATCAATCGCTGAGGCTGATCAAGCTTTTGGAATTACACATGGGTCATATCTAAAGGAAAAGTTACGAGGAAAACATCGGAGGAAAAAAATCGAAGCGTACACAACCAACGAGTGACTGCCACTGTCGGCATCTAGACCTCAAGACGTTTGCTGCAGAGGCTTGAGTACCTAGGGATCTGCCCAGAATGCAAGGTTGTGTAAGGTTCCGCAAACCAGTAAACCAGCGAATGACGCCATTATCAAGGATCAGTGCGATAACGAAGAAAAAAAAGAGAAGAAAACCAATCGCTCTATCTTAACCCTGATGTTCTCCATCTAAAGAAAATCATTTTGGGGCTATAGGTTGCAGCAGCCTAATTAATAAAAAAAATTGGACTATCCGAATCGTTAGTAACAGAGTATAAAATCTGTCCTTCGGATAGATTGTGTAGAAATAATCACATGAAACCACACCGCAAAAGTGGTGAAATTCAGTTTTGAATTTGTAAAAAAATAATTGTTGCAGGAAGTTTTTCCCAATGGCTTCAGCGGATTTCATTTGTGCGGACCTGTGATCTGCAAAAGAAGGCCAAATTTTTAACCCTTTTTCATGTAATTTAAAATTGTGAAAAATCTAACCGAAGGATCCCCACCGTATTCAGTATATAATTTGGGCACAGTGGTGGCACCAGACCTGCAGACTAGTCTTGGCCATCTCGGAAAGTTCCTGGGGTTAGAGAAGAAATTTTTATTAAATGGCTCAAAGAAGCTTTTACAATTTGGCTCCTGCAACCTGAATTTCAATAGGAAGCCTCCAAACTGGCCAACCGCTATAGAGGACTAAAAATGCGCCAAAAACCAAGCCAACTAATTTTTGACCACACGCTCAAACATATGCACGGTAAGTAACCGTTTGATAACGACTTTTTTCTTTCTTATTAGCTTCCCTTGACTGACGCTACATTCACCATTTATACTGTGACTCATCAATACTGACTTCCGTTCCGTCTTTCAAGGTTACAGACCTGTAACTGTACTTTCACTTTGTGTGTAACTGTACTTTCACTTTGTGGTCCTACTTCACTTTGTGTGTAACTGTACTTTCACTTTGTGGTCCTACAACTTAGGGGGTATATTTCATCTCCCCCTTTCCCTCTTTTGGCATGCCCTGCTTCCAGTAATAAGGGCTCCGGGGGGGGGNCTTCAGCGGATTTCATTTGTGCGGACCTGTGATCTGCAAAAGAAGGCCAAATTTTTAACCCCTTTTCATGTAATTTAAAATTGTGAAAAATCTAACCTAAGGACCCCCACCGTAAAAAGTATATAATTTGGGCACAGTGGTGGCACCAGACCTGCAGACTAGTCTTGGCCATCTCGGAAAGTTCCTGGGGTTAGAGAAGAAATTTTTATTAAATGGCTCAAAGAAGCTTTTACAATTTGGCTCCTGCAACCTTTCAATAGGAAGCCTCCAAACTGGCCAACCGCTATAGAGGACTAAAAATGCGCCAAAAACCAACCCAACTAATTTTTGACCACACACTCAAACATATGCACAGTAAGTAACCGTTTGATAACGACTTTTTTCTTTCTTATCAGCTTCCCTTGACTGACGCTACATTCACCATTTATACTGTGACTCATCAATATTGACTTCCGTTCCGTCTTTCAACATATGGTCCAAAACAGGAGATGACTCCATGAACATGTCAATTAACTGTGTATTTCAGAATTAATCGCCAAGCGCAAAGGTTTTTGTCACTTCTTAAAGTTCTTACAACCTAGATACAAAAGACAGTCTCATTGAACAGTTGCCATGCGCGGATGTCTTTTTCCACCAGACAACGAAGTTAATCCCTCATCACGAAACCATAATCTGTTACGTCAATATCAGATTATGTCAGGATGCACCGATTTCATTCATAAAAGTGCCGGAGAACGTAGCATCGTGTTTTCATAAAGTTCCCTAATCAAGTCTGCGTCAAGAAGGAAACAAAATGATCGACATTTGCGTAAAGCAAATAACTCAATAACCTGATTTTATATTTAAATAACGCCGAATGACAACAGTATTTTTTTTTCCCTGAAGAACAGCGTTATTTGGCCAACATAAATTCGCTACTGTGCTTCCTTCATTGTGAAGGAATAAAAATAACCAACCACAGTCTAATGATACACTTTTCTCATTTCTTACTTTAAACTATAAATCTAATACCAGAAAAATCGAAAATAGCTTCCCTGAATAACTACTGCCTCAACAGCACGGGGTGGTCTAACTCTGAAAGAATTTTTTTTTTTGTTGTGTTTCTTATAGTTGGGCTCTGGCCGTAATGTTTTTTTGTAATAAATTTATTACTGACTTTTGGTTTGTTGTTTTTTTTTAAGCAAAGAACGGTAGGGGTGGTAGTAAAATTGCTATTCTGTTATTCTAACAAATCTGTATTTTTAATTCTAAATTATTCCTTAATTCCATCAGTTTCTTACATTTTAGAATATTCGATTAAGATGTACTTGCTTTCTTCCTAAACAAACCTTGGACATTCACATTCCAGACCTATTTTTCTACAACGTTGCAAAGTGCATGTAATTTGGTCCCCATGACACCATGGACTATCAATGTCGCCAATTCGGAACAGACGGGTAAATGATGTGTACAACGGTCATCAATATCAAACCAAAAAAAAAAAAACCAAACCCACCCATTTAAAAAAAATCCAGTCTCCATTTACCTGCGGTTAATCGTTTCCATTGTAGGGAGCTGCTCTGTGATCTCTTTCGATAAATACTCCGCTTAATTACTTATTAATTGCTAGTTCAGGGAATCTAAGGCCATCAGGAAGATGATTACAGTAGCCATTGTCAATTTCAAAGAAGCTGTAATGGATTGGATTGATGAGATGAAGGTGCTTAAAATGAAGTAACACCCATGGGTGTTCTGTCTGTGCGATCATTAATCATGGCGGATGATTTCGCATCGCTTTCATTTTTTCCTCGACAGACTGAGAGTTCTTAATCTTGATCCAGTGTAAATTTTAGGTTGAGTTTACGTGACGCCATTTTATGGTACATCTACAAAGCATCTTTCCTAACTCACTTGTTGAAATTAATAGCGGTATTGTTAGTCACCCGTGCATCTACACACCCCTAAGGCACTGCAAAACAACGCCACTAAATGTATCTCGGATTAAAAATTACAGGATTCCATCAGCCTTAAACTTCCTTTGTGAAATGCTGCAACACTGTTTCAGGTTCTTGTGAAATAGATAGAAAGGCAACAGTCTTTTGGTATATAATTACTTTAATGTAGTTGATAATTATCAAGGTATAATAATAATAATAATGCGGTTTATAGGTCTCGTATCCAGGCTTAATGCCCGCTCACGCGACTTCACACTATCATTACCCCCAGCAGGCCTGATCACTCTAGGGCTTTCTCGACTCCCTGGGGAGCATACAGTGCCGCTGCCATTTATAGGCGCTGATCACTAGCATTCTGACAATATCTTCCACTGCCTATAGCCAGGTACCCATTTTACAGACGGGTGGACTGAGGAAAATGAGAATGAAATGCTTTCCCAAGGCACTTACAACATGACCGTGGTCGGGAATCGAACTCACGACCTTTAGATCTTGAGTCCAACGCCGTAACCGTTAGGCCACGCTGCTCCACAAGGTATCCCTGAGGGACACCAGGGATCATGACATATGCCATAGCCCGGCCACCTGCGAGTGTCAGGAAACTGTCAAACCCCATTCTTTTCTTTCGTAATCCTGTTAAATCTTAAATGCACAGATTATGGCCCTTTGCTTGTGAAACTAAGCAGTAACAGTCCCTATGTCTACATGTACTTTCATGTATCTCGTAAGTATTTAGATACTCTTGAACGGCACCTGCGACCATGACTTCAGTGTGGCCCCCCACCTTCTTCGCCACTCAAGAAATATAAAGGGTCGAAACACTGACTTGTGTGTGAAGGGGGCTTTTCTCCTGATCACATTCTATCCTTTTGCTTTCCATAGCGAAAGTTTCCAAATCCAAAGGATGGACTGTTTGCTTACACTAGATCACATGGATGTGAGATAGCTGATTGAGGAACTAACTGAGACAGAAGAAGAGATCAGTTAACGGCTGAGGGTACTCAAGAAAGGAATAGAGAGGAAGTCTGCAAATAAAGGCAAGGAAAGGAGGACTGTAACGTACTTCACTGAAACAATCCGCCTGCAGACATTTCACTGGCTGTTCGGTAGACGGGCAGACAGAGCTGGGGTGGGGAAATGTCTTGACTGTTATGTTATGGGAAAAGACTAACCGATAACCTTTCCATAAGTTTCTGTCTCCTTTCATTAACCATCAACTTCGATATAGTGCAAGTTTCAAAAGGTGATTACCACATTCTTTGGGACGGGAAAATTTGTAACAGAAGCCTGTAATTCTCAGACCTCTGACATATATATGCACATTATGCACTATGGAATGAAATCGCAGGTGTTTCCTCCTTAAAACGGTTCGGAAGTTTCATCACCATACAAAGGAATGTTCTATGCATCATTCTGGCTCAACACATCTGAACGAATATGAGGCTACGCCTCTGTATCTATCTGAAGCTTAGTGAGCAGCTCACAGACAACGTCGCTGAAAATACTGACTGGCCCTCGCTTCCCCCCCTCCCCCCAAATCCCTTTTTCCTTTTTA
>JAWQUT010000212.1:1167866-1184637 GCA_033807755.1 Ellobium chinense
AGAGTACTGATCGTGTAGCAGAGTACTGATCGTGTAGCAGAGTACTGATCGTGTAGTAGAGTACTGATCGTATTGCAGAGTACTGATCGGGTAGTAGAGTACTGATAGTATAGTACAGTGTTTTCCGTAACACATCAGGCATTTGTTAATTTTAACAGATAATCAAATGTTAGGCTCGGGTAAAAACATTACCTGGCATCACCGTGATGTTGGTTCGTAAATATAGAAACGTTTGGGACTGAAGATCTCTAAAGAATTTTTTTTTGGTAGTTTTTGTTTTTCATATACCCTGCTCCAGCAGCTGAGAACAGCGTACTTAGTGTTCCTGAGAAAGCGGCTTCTATATATATAAAAATGACCCCATTTCCACTGTCACGTGGAAGTGTCGAAGAGAATCATTTCCGGTGCTTAAAACTAAATGCTGGAAAGAGGGCGCAGAGCAGACCCCACGGTTTCGCAATTTTCAATAGCTCACTCTAATTTTACAGTGAACAGACAATGCCCTTCATTGCAGGGTTCCCGGGCAAGTTTGTGTTGTGTCCAGAAAAAACAAACAAGGTAAAAAATGTGCTACTATAAGTTCTGTTTCACCATGAAACAGTCGTCTAGATGCACTAGTATGCTATAAATTTGTATTAAGTGACTAGATTGTAGCAATCTATTTATGCTTTTGCAACTGTCTTTCCTTAAAAGAGAAATTTATTGAACTAGTGGCACATCTGGCTGTAGTCATGTTTTCTCGAAGAAAATAGTATCGGTATCGAAACCTTAAATTTGATACTGGCCCAGTTTGGTGTCACATGGGACTTATCAGACACACCTGCCCGGTTGAGTTTGTCCTTCGTTGACGATAACAGTGTAAAGTGTTAGAAGATGGTGGGTGAGAAACAGAGAGCTCTCCTACCACTGAAGATCAAATTCCTGTCTCTCTACAGGGAATTGAAGGTGCTTTAAACAAGAGACAGTGCAGGATTTCGCCGACCTAAGTGAAACACGGTGATGGACAATTTCGCTTCTGAGTACCGGTACAATCGATTCTGAGCAATTTCGATATCGGTCTCAAGACTCAAGTTTTGGTATTTCGATACTACCGAAGACAGTGGAGACTTTATCTGAGCAAGTTTGCCTGTCCTTGCAGCAGTGTGGAAAGGTATCAAAATGTATCGAAAGGATCCCAAATGTTTACCCTGTCCTGAGTACCAGAACTGAAATATAATCGATTCTTCCTTAGAGGTATAGAAGGAAGGGTGAAAATCATCACGTCTAATAATTTAGGTATCGGCCCATTCTTAAGGAAATTCGAGAGGTCGTAGACACGAGGTTCAATCAATAATCACTGGCTGAGGGTTTTGTGAGTGCTAGAGGGGAAACATGTGATGGGTGAACGAAAATGGAAGTACATAACAAAAGATCAATGAGTGTGAGGATCGCATCGACATCATCACTATCTTGTTGTTGTTGTTGTTGTTGTTGTTGTTGTTGTTGTTGTTGTTGTTGTTATTGTTGTTGCTGTCGCTGTTACTGATACTGCTGTAATTGTTAGACTCTTAATTGACAATGCAGAGCTAGAGAGACTAAACTCTTCTGCCCATCCCGAGTAATAATCCCAAAGGTTCTATTTCCTTCACGTATCTTTGCCAGTATTCCTTTCCCCCTCCCCTTTACTTACCCCAAGTCCCCATTCATGGGAACATTTGTGTATTTTTGTTTTTCATTCTAAAATATCTCCACAAACATCGAATCCCAAAAAACTTGATACTTTATATGATCTCCAAGTTCCTGTTTAGCAACATACTGATACCACTGCTTTTGTCTCATCAGCGCAAACATACAAAATAAATCAGCAGCCCTTTTATTACTACTTCAGAGGCATTCGAGGGTGCCCAAGTTACCTATACCCTTCTTTGTCAGGAAGAAAGGAAGGCATTCGTAGGTGGTTAAGAAACTCACGCTTTTCATCTAAATGTAGTCTAGCAATTTATCGAAACTTTCTCCGAGGCATTCATGGGTACTCGTAAACATCATAGAGGGTGTGAACTGCTTAACAGCTCACGATGGCCTTCAAAGGTGGCCAGAACCGAATGCCTGAACGGGTTAAGACAACACAAGGATGTCTGCTCCGTTTCCTATCACAGGATAAGACTCTCACCACTGTCTTCCTGTTAGGCTGCAGGATTTAACCACTGTCTGTCTGTCTGTCTGTCTGTCTGTGTCTGCCTGCCTGCATGCCTGCCTGCCTGCCTGCCTGCCAGCCTGCCTGCCTGCTGCCTGCCAACCTGTCTGTCTGTCTAAGCTAAATGAGTGAAACGATGATGGCAAGTGTACTATATTATTTGGTCAAAAATTGTTACAGGTGTATCGATATGTGGCACTGGCCAACAAGAAATAAACTGATCAAGCAACCGCGAAATGAAAGAGACAGTGTGTATTATATCGTTACGTCTTTAATCACGCATGAGGGGATTGCCCTGGAGGCGAACTTTGACCAGGTCTCAGGTATTCCGGCATATCCAATGGGCAATTCCAGGGGAATACCATGTCAATTTCGCTGATTTCTGAAAAGCTGTGACTTTACAGCAATACGTTTTTGGTTATTTTTGACAGGGTTTAATTTATTGTTTAATTATAAACCGGAAGTGGTTGCTATTAGGTCAGACAATTCAGAAATTAGCATAATTGACATGCCGCTCTGCTGGAATAGCCACAATGTAATTTACGGAGAAACTTTATGAGGGTAACCATCTACAGTTTCAAATTTGTTAGTGGAAATTTTTATCAACGGCCTTGTGTTGGAGGAGGAGGTGGCAAGAAATAACGTATGAGGCAGATATATAAGTATAGTAAACCCTACTCGCAAGTCAGCGCACTCTTTTCTAGCACTTCCGCATCAGTCACCGCCGTCTTGGCTTGTTTAGGGACTGATACTTGCCTTTGTTTAGAATCTCCGGGGACCCGCCCACAGATTTAAAGGACCGCTCCTTTCCCTTCCATCGGGAAAGAGGAAAATTACCCAAAGAGTTCCTTGGGGATCAAACAAATATCGACCCGTTTCAGAAAGGGTCATGTTGTTGGTTCCACACCAAGGGAAGCTTCCAAAAGTAGGGACAGAAAGGTTAGGCTCTTCGGCTATTCAGGGTGTTGTCATGAACAATAGCAGTCGAAGTGCGGTTGACGCCACAATCCGCTTAAGCCTAACATTCATTTTTATACAACAGAGCATTACAAGTCCACATCAAAGTCATCGGAGAATCGCAGCTACATTAATCCGAGCTCTTCTCCATGCCCCTGAGGAACTGCGATAAAGTGGCGTCATCGGTGTTAAAGGGCGGTATGGGATTTCTGAAGTCTCGCTGACAGCTACGACGAAAAGTACAAAATAGATGTGCTTTTATCACAGGAAGGATTGTATGAAGCCGAAAACAGTTATTCACATTTGTGTGCAATCCTCAAGAGACAGCTCAGGATCCAAATTTAGACAGGCAGGCACGTAAGCTGATAACTGACAATGCCATAAAATTGTTGTAAAGTTATAATGCCGGACAGTCTACGGGGAGAAGAATGTTGATTAATCCTCCGTGAGCTGACAAACTCAGACTCATCTGGCTCTACTTAACACGACCTTGGACAAAAAGGCCTCATTAATATGTTAAATTCAGATCAACAAACGAAAGGATGGACAGATCTCCTAAAATATTCTGAATTTATATTATGAAGTGATGCAAATCTGCACTGCAGACTTTAAAAATAATATTCACTATGCCTGTCTGCATATTATAGTAGGTAAATAAGGATAATATCTGACAGAAGGATGCCTTCAGACCATGCCATCTGTACCATATAGGTACGAACACTAGCATGCACCCTCACACAGTACACTTAAACCTGATTTCTTATTTTCCAGCTGAGGGGTTTGGAAGAAGATGAGGTCTATGAACCATCTGACGAGTTCGTGCCTCATTTTTTGTGGTGAAAGGGGAAGCCTCGCATAACCATTCAAAACCAAATCTAACTTGGACTTCTTCTCGTTTCATGACGTTGTCAAGGGAATTCGACTACGGTGACATGGAATTGTCGGGGGTTCTCAACCATGTAATTTTTGCAGGGTTCACTGAATGGAGATTTTCATTTTCTTAACATAATATCTCTTTTCTGTAAAAAATTGGCAATTTGAAGAGTCTTAGTTCCAACCTCATACTACAACCAGAGCCATTTGTGTCTTTTTAATGCGGGGTCCATGACTACTTTATTGGGACATGCCTTCAAAATGTGAGTCTGTCCCAGAACGTGCGGATGACTGGCAGCCTTATTCTGTGCATTGATGAAATTTCATTTTTCGTTCCACGTCCACCTCAGATTATAATCTTTCGAGTGAATGCTCTCTGCTGGAGAGGTATTCATCATGTCTCCAAGAACGAATTTGATGGAAGAGAGGAGAGGGAAGAAATCATATGAGCTTGAATGAGCATGATGAAAAAGTGTCAGAATAACAAATGGGCACAGCCCCCCCAAAAACCACCTTATGTAACTTCAGTTGTAGAATAAGATTTTAAACGGCTGTGCAAGGTGGAGACCTTATACAGGAGAATGTAAGATTATGGATTGTACATCTCTATAGATACTTTAAAGCCCTATATCCTATTGTACATTGGACGTTTCGCTAGTAACTCCAACCACTGAACCTCTCCCACCCCCAACCCCCCCTCCCCTGTAAAGGGGTAGTTATCCTAATAAATTATTATTCATGATGTAAGAAAAAAGCCACTGTTTTTCATGTTCCAAAAGGGCCCTTAGGTGTCGACACTTGATTACATGTATATCTTCGTCACCATCTTTAAAAAAATGCTATTGTGAAAGGAAAACAATGTCTATCTCTATTTAAATTTTCTGTGCAGAATTGAGTGAACAGAAAAGAATGATAGTTCAAAAAATCTAAATGTCTCCATTTGGTGATGCAGGGAAGAAGAAAGCCTTGCGAATCAATCCTCACTACCTTGGGTAGTAAACAGACAAATTATACGAAATTGTTGTAACATTTTCATTTAGCTTTTGTGTATTTGATACAGTATTCATATACTATAAGTAAACCTGGTTTCATCTCTCACTGTTGAGCAAGGATATATATATATCAAAAGTAGCGAACAAATAAGGCATGATGTTCCTGGTAATATTTTTTTTTCCTTTTCCAACTCTCCCCGAACACCTGGTGGCTCGTATGGCATATTTGACATCAGATCAAAAGCTTGATAGAAGCCACTATTTTGGAATGTTCCAATGCAAATGTCCATTCTCATTCATACAACGTCCTGGATTTTTGTTCACATTCGCTCAGTTCATCCAGTCTTGTTATGCGGCTCACAAACCACTGGTGACTCACCCACAATGTTGGATTCAATGCAATTGTCCCCACTGGCCTCACACACAGCCTCAAAGCCGCCCTACAGGAAGAGATTAAAGGAAACAGCAACGTGAATAATTTTTCAGGAAAGATGTGAGGAAGTCTCAGAAGCGTGGAAACAATCACAACAGAACTGCTGCGCAACGATAAAACACCGTAAGACGCCCAAACCAAATTACGAATATACGGTGTTCTGTCGTCGCAAGCCAGAGAAATCCATAATCACTGATTCGTATTGACGAATAAGGTAGTAACAAGTATAACAAGTAGTATAATTTAAATAAGTATGTTTCGAGTGAGTACTTAAAATCGAGGTCCCACTGTACTTCTGATGATTTTATTTTCCATTTCAAAGTTTATTGGGTTACCTAATGAGAGCTGTAAGGGTTATATACCTAATGAGAGCTGTAAGGGTTATATACTTAATGAGAGCTGTAAGGGTTATATACCTAATGAGAGCTGTAAGGGTTATATACCTAATGAGAGCTGTAAGGGTTATATACCTAATGAGAGCTGTAAGGGTTATATACCTAATGAGAGCTGTAAGGTTTATGTACCTAATGAGAGCTGTAAGGTTTATATACCTAATGAGAGCTGTAAGGGTTATATACCTAATGAGAGCTGTAAGGGTTTTATACCTAATGAGAGCTGTAAGGATTATATACCTAAGGAGAGCTGTAAGGGTTATATACCTAAGGAGAGCTGTAAGGGTTATATACCTAATGAGAGCTATAAGGGTTATATACCTAATGAGAGCTGTAAGGGTTATATACCTAATGAGAGCTGTAAGGGTTATATACCTAATGAGAGCTGTAAGGGGAGCTGTAAGGGTTATATAAGTGTGGAACTAAAGAACCACAACACTTGCTGTTATCATAAGTAAAAAAAAAAAAATGAATAGTTATTAACGCCATTAGAGAACTTCAAACATTTTAAAAGCCAAAAATGGAAAATATCAGAAATCGAAATTAAAACATTGTAGCCAGAGGGTTAAATTTCATAAAATTTTCATAATGATTATCATAATCAAAATTCAAAATATCAATTTAATATTTCATAATTTCATAGTTATTGTTACAATGACATAAAAGGACAGATTAATCACGTTTTCATCGAAATATTGAAAAGTGATTTATGACCAACAATACTCTTCCATCGACGTCATATTCACTTACTAACAAAAACACAAGAGGTTAAATGCAAACACGAACATATCATGTTCCCCACTGAGCTCTGCTTGGTACTCCACAAAGCCAGTGATGCTAGGAGGTCTGAAGATGCCAACAGCACCTGGCACAAAAAAATATGCAATTTTAAATAGTCTCTATAAAATCAGAAAACTGACCATTGAGGGGGAGGAGGAAGGGGTGGATTTTAATTTTAAAGGTTTAGATAGGTGCAAATACATATGTAGACTCAGAATAGATGAGGTTTAGTCACTCAAGTACAGTATAAAGTTTGTGGTTGTTGCTAGGTGGGTAAGGTTACCCTGTTTACTAAGTGAAAAGGCCTAAAATATTAAGTTGTCTGCTTCACTGCCTAGTTTCTCAAAAGCTAACTGGTTCAGGGGCATTTTTCTTTGTGTCAACATTTGGAGGAAGAGCTACACAACATGTTTGGAAAGTATTTTGACACGGCACCCCTGGACAAGTTAATGAGAGGTATAAAACCTAATAGTGAAAAAAACATTGGCATCTTCATACCTACAGTAGCTTCAAGCGGCAAAATACATCTCGCACTAGAGACTGGTCAATCATGTTGTCAGGCGCTAAGAGGGTAACCTAATATTTATGAAAGCTATTAGGGCTTGTGTAACTAAAGAGAGTAAAGTTTACCTAATGTAATCGGACACAAGTTTTGAAACATAATGTGCGTCATTAGTTACTCCCTGCTAATATCACTTCCAAACTTTGGCATTCTTTTCCATTATTATTAAAAGAAAAAAAAAAACGGCGGTGAGAGCTGTCCGCCCTGATAAAATGTATCCATTCTTCGACTTACGGATTCTTGCAAAATGAATTGATTATTTTGTGCGTTTCAAAAACGATGGTGCTATTGTTTCAAACATTTTTTTCAGAAGTTTTGAAGCACGGATTAGTAGGGAATTATTTATGACACATGAGGAATCGGACTGATCATGACGATACAAAAGTCCTGAATACAAATGAAAAAAAAAAAAAGAAAGAAAATTCGACTTTTATTTACCCCGTAGGAAAATTGACATGCAAACATAATACAAACATATGGAACAACACACATCATACATATGAATACATAAATATTACAGATGAAAAACATAACAGAATCAATGCTGGTCGCCAGCAGTGCAGCGCCCTGGTCCCCCCAGCTCTAAAGCCAGGTACTCATTTACACCTGAGTAGAGTGGGGAAACGGAAGTGAAGTGTCTTTCCCAAGGACACTACAGCACAAACCGTCCGGTACGTGAGTCATACACACAAACGTTGAACTTAATAATCTTCAGTTTCTGAGTACGACTCCCAAACCACACGGCTACTCTGTCTCCCAGCACACTCTGCGCGCAAGTCACTGATCAGGCACTATCACGAAACAAGAGTCTCATTCGAAGACACAGAGTAGAAATTTGATATAAGGTCTTCGAATACGCAAAAAGTACATTTTTATTAAGGTGTCCTTAATATTGAGATTCGCCTGGGTAATGCAACACATGATAATAGTGAATTTGTGCTTGTGAAATCTGTAATATGGACACATGGTTTACTTATTATGTTAGTCTTCTGTATTGAGATTTCAACCACATTATTTCATGTTTTATTTCAGTAATCGTAAACATCATTAAATCCTCTGGCAACCTTATATTAAATACCTGTTCCTGCATGAAACCTCTAATGTTCAAGGGTTATGGAAAACATTTTCAGTTTAGACTAATTTCCTGACCAGATCAAACTTGTATATTTATTAAAAGAACCTATTTCTCAAGCTTGCATGAGAGGTGAACAAACAACATCAGGGGAAAGATATGATTACAGAGTGCTTTGCTGATTGCAAAATTTTCGGAAACCCTTTAGTTTTGGGTTTTTTGGGTTGTTTTTTTTTTGGCAACTGATGCCATATTCACATGTAATATTTGGGGATTTGAAGCAACTTTTCACTAGGCCAACATTAGGCCAAGACAATCTAAACACTACCAGTACATCCGCACTTTAAGCTATATATTGAGCCTTGGTGACTCGATATCTGACCTCTGACTATACTAGAATAAAGCAAGATTTACCCTTGCTAAAGTCGTTTTTCAGAAAACTGAACTTTTCTGTTTGTAGAAAGTCTTGTTCTTGCTACAACAAAAACCTTCTGTAGTTTTTATTATTTGATCATTGGCATATACCAAAAAGAAAAAAAATTCGGCTAGGAACCAAAGAGGTGGAGCAGCGTGGCCTAACGGCGTTGGACTCAAGATCTAAAGGTCGTGAGTTCGATTCCCGACCACAGTCATGTTGTAATTGCCTTGGTAAAGCAGTTCATTCTCATTTTCCTCAGTCCACCCGTCTGTAAAATGGGTACCTGGCTTTAGGCAGTGAAAGATATTGTCAGAATGCTAGTGATCAGCGCCTATAAATGGCAGCGGCACTGTATGCTCCCCAGGGAGTCGAGAAAGTCCTAGAGTGATCAGGCCCGCTGGGGTAATGATAGTGTGAAGTCGCGTGAGCGGGCATTAAGCCTGGATACGAGACTAATAAACCGCATTATTATTATTATATGAAATTCTGTAACCAGACGTCAATGATTGGCAGACACTCGAAGTCTTCACTCTCGCAGTATTCAGTCTTCAAGCTTCATGTATCGAAAGTAATGATTCCATTTCTACTCTGGTACTCAGTACCGGGTGGGCATTTCGATACTCTTTGATACTCTCGATGATTCTGATATTAATACTGTACAGTGCAATTAATTTCGATCCTTTTGATATATTTTGATATGCTAGGCTTTGTAATCAGGAGGTCGAGAGCTAGTTTCGTACTGCCGATCGGAATAGGATCGAAACCCATGTCGACACGTACGATACTTCCGATACTGAAATGTAACTCCTACATATCCAGAGTATCCCTAGTCCGAAATGATACCCCTCACCCCTCCACCACACGTTAGATTTCGCCTTTAAGACCACTGGGTGTCGTCTCTTGTAACATAATTTACTTGTTTCAATCAGTGGTCGCACAAAGAGGATCAAAAAGCCCACGCAATCACTTTCTGAGCACACGTAACTTAAACCAATCATTTTCACGTCTCTCATCCAAGCAGAGTACTTTTAACTAGACTATACTATATCTGAGCTTGTCATTTAATCAAGTTCTAAGAGGCAGTCACGATCAAAGCGATTCTGGTATCTATGTACTTTTCATTTGAGAAGAAGAAGGTGTAAGCAAGGACGGTAGGGAACTTAGCACTTCCGTTTAAAAAAAAAAACAACAACACTTACAGACCCCTCAGATTTTTCTCTAAGAAATAAAACACCTTATGATTACAAACTGGCTGTTAGAAATAACTCCCCTCTGGTCCCAGTTAGAAACTTACGCATACATACTTTTAATTTATTAAAAGAAGAAAATAGAGAGATCGCGCTGTATGCCCTAATAAATCTGTCCACTCTAATCTTTTTCCGTTCAGTGACTTGCACATTTTTACAGTATACACACTGACTGCGCATTATTTGCGCTTTAACAACGATCGTTTACTCTTCCCATAAGCCGAAGTCCCCTGAGCCAATCTTTTTTCTTTTTTTTACATGATCGAGCCCAACAGGATTGTAAATTTGGCTTTTATTTTTACGCTGAATTCCTCAAACATAAACATGGGTGTTAGCAAAAACCTTTATTCACAATCGTCGTTTCTCAGTTGTTGGAAATATCCTGAGGACTCTGAGATGTGGCATTTTTGGAATTCATGAAACTGAAATGTGATGGCTGACTTACAAAAGGACAACAGGACATAAGCCGATTGTCTAACATAATCATGACACCTTATACTAAAGAAGATCCAAGTATAGGATCGAAAATTGTATTAATTTCTTCGTTTCATTTTGGATTGTTTCGTTACTACACTGTTGGCAAGTGCGTGCTTTTTAAATAATGACACCTGATCCAATGATAGCCTACAGATCATTTTCAATGCGTGGTTATCTGATTAATTTTTCCCGGTGTTTTCCAAACAGTTATTGTCATAAAGTTGGTGAATACTTTCTCTTTGTTGTTAAGCCTCAGACACTGTCAAAACGTCTGAAAAGTTTATTGTAACTGAAAAACTATAGCATATCATTCGTGATATCAATTTATTTGCTAAGATTCTGAATGAAACAGCTCTTTTTCACAAAGCTCAAACAAAATTCTCATTTCCTCTAAAACAGCCAGCCTTGATCGTTCAATCCAAGTATCATTTCACTTACATATGATCTGCAAAAAGAATTCCACTTCTTTGCCATCCTTAATAGCAATTTCTACTTATCACAACATTTTTAGATAACAGAATACGCCATTTCTTATGTAAGGGTGAGACGATAATTGTAACTTTTTTCTAAAACTGCAAATTTTACCATACTCCAAAGTGGTTGCGATCAAAGTAAAATCGACTGTATATATCAAAGACGCCGGGTCATTACTAATACTGGCTTTAACTATTCTGAGTGGTCGCACTAAGTTTTCCATTAAACAAAGAAGCCTAGTCTATATGATAGATTGCGACTAGAGAATGAGCGATCAGTGATCTGACCTGTGTGTGTCTGGCTGGCAAAACTCCTGCAAAATACGACCTGGGCAGCAAACACTGCTACAACCGCTTTTCTTTAACAAATTGTAATCTTGATATCCCAACGTAGATATACTGTAGGTGGATTTGGAAGCTTCTTTTCTCTACTCATGCGCTGATGTGCGTCGGTGAAGAATCAGACTTCTAGGACTGGTTATGGATGTTCATACTTGTGTAAAATCGGATAATATATCGGTAAAATACCACTTCATTTATTTTTAAGGGGTTGATTATTTTGGGATGGTCTAATTCCAATCATCATCCGCAGTCCAGCATTTTCATGGCGTCTATGACATTGGTCTATGATGCATTTCTATGCGTTAGTCATCATGTCGTCTCAACAGCGTTGTCTGTCCTTCTCAATTTGATATACTGTACTGATGGGACTTGTATGCCACAGTCAGCAGTCTATGCCCTATGACTTTACCTCTTGGCCATTTTGATTTCATTCAAAGAATGGGGAGACAGTCTAGTTTAGTTTTGTCTCTGGAACAGGAATTCAAGACACACAAGATGCTTTTGTTCCCATAACTAAGTGTCCATAATCAAAGGCAAGACAAATACAGAAACAATTAGTCTAGGCATCTCTTAGTCTCCAGGTATTTTTAGACTGCCACAGTATTAACCCTCTAGTGCCTAGCCCTATTTACAATGGCACAAAAAGTCCGAGCTCCAGTTTTTGGATCACTTCTGGATCCACTATGCTGGAACAAGCATCAAAATAATAATAATAATAATAATAATAATAATAATAATAATGCGGTTTATAAGTCTCATATCCAGGCTAATGCCTGCTCATTCGACTTCACACTATTATGGTGGGGTGATGATCTTAGTTTACTTTTTCTTTGTTCCACGAAATGTATCAGATCTAATACGCTGGGCACTAGAGGATTAACCACAAACTATTATCAGATGTGAAACTGAACTGTATGATTAAGTAGTTCATCAAAATACATACTGCATGCCTTAAATAAACTCCCCATTGGTCTCCACTTTTAAACTTCGCCACATTTTTTTATTGTTTCTATTTTATAAAATGGGTGTTATATTCTAAATGCCATGATAAAATTGGTCTACTCTCATAATTTCAGCCACCAGTTTTCAGCTTTTTCACTTGACACACTGATTGAATATCTGATGCGTTTTCATAACAATCGTGTCATTTCTTCAGAAACTATGCTAATGTTTCGATGTTGGGATTTATCTGTAAAGGTTAGGGCATTACAAATAGCGTTCCCATTATTCTGTATGTACACTGCTTTCCTGAAGCAAAAAGTTGCATCACCATTCTTTTTTTTTCATTCTGTCTTACAGAAAATGGAATTGTATTGTGCAATGTATCTTGTAGGATACTGATCTATTGTCTTTAACATCCTCGTGACATAAAACAATCACAATCTTGTTATTGTGGTGCATGAGACACAACCTTTACTTGCACAAGTGCCCACTTACTCCATTCTCATTTTTATTTATAAATGGCCAATTCTTTTCAAAAATCTCTGAGCGAAAATGCAAACTGAAATACTAATAGCATACCCAAGAACTGAACAGGAATACTTCTCTGTTTTCATTAAAGTCATCTGATCTTTCTCATAGGGATTACATCAATTGCTAGATGCATACCTATTCATATGAGCATATATATAAAAGTTTGTAACACAGAAAGTGGATGTCCAATGATGGGAGCTAGGACCAAAACACAAAGAGACATTAGAGAAGGAAAAATAGTTCAGCTCACAGACTGTTCTAGCCAAGCAGTCTCTGGGACTGAGGTCAGTAACTTTCTCTGAAACAAAACAATCTTCTGCAAAATAGGACTACTGCTCCAGGCAACATCAAATAAAGCCAATAAATAAAAAGTTGGCATTCTCTAACCTGAGAGAATTCTTGGTAAGTGCCTTCCCTAACCAAAGAAAATGTGAATAACATGCTTTTTCAAGGACATTTTCAGCATGACCAAGGTGGGATTCGAACTCATGCCGACAAAATTAAAACACGCTCATTGCTTGCCCCCCCCTCTGTGATGAATACGCTGTGATGAATACGCGGTCTGTTAACTGACCACTTTATCACAAACATGTTTTTTTTTGCGGGGAGGGGGGAAAGAGACTGAGATCACCAGTGGTGCAGCAGAGGTTTATTTTCTCCACAGAAGAAGTAAGTGGGGTGGGACAAGGGAACAATGCAAGCAGGTGCTCAGAGATATATGGAGTTTGTTGTGACCAAGATCACAATTTTTTTTTCTTCACGAAAAGTGGTGAATTCGGCATGCGTGCAAAATGTGTTATCATGTAGTTTTTTTCTTATTATGATATTCTTTGTACACTGTAACAAAGAAATTATTTCATACGAATAAATCATATCTTATTTACTCTTAACTTAAAGTTTTCCCTGAGGTCATTACAACGGGGTGCAGAAGAAGAAGGGGAAAAAAAAAAAAACCAACCTATCACCGATTACATGTAGGAAGGAGGAGGGAAGGAGGTTTGCTGGTTTCTTGGTCACCGCATTTCTTGTCCATGTTTAGTGTAAAGTCTCCTGACAAAAGGGATTAAGTTGGTTTTTCTGCGAAATTCAACATCTGGCATCTTTATGATCTTTACATCGATACTCATCTCCTGACAATCAGTTTTAGCAAAACTGTTAACACCCTTAACGCATCACCAGGAAATTAAACAAGATTTATATTGAAACAAAGAAACATTCAACTTTCTCAAAAACAATTTTGGCAAAGACAAGTCATTTTATAGAAAAACATGAAGATGTGGTCCATCTTAACCTCCCAATCCCCCTCCCCCCTCTCCCAACCCACCCGCCTGCAATCAATTCTTGAATACAGAGCGTGTGCATGTAGCTTACCTTAGGTGGAAACTTGAAAGCAGAATTTCCAAAGTTGAACTGCATTTCTGCATTCTGAGAAGGAAAGAGAAAAAACACTAATGAAGGTTTCTTTGGATATGTGTTATGAACATTGCTTGGTGTCACTCTGTGTAAATTATAATCATTTGTGGTTCCTTTTGTTACTGTGACCGGTATATTTGAAAAGTTTAGAAGGTCTGAAATGAGTAGAAACTCGCCGCCTAAGAAATGAATGGATTCAGAGCCTGAAAGCAACAGAGGTCAGATCAGTGACCTGGATTTATTCACCTGGACACTCTGGGGTCAGAAGGAACGAACTAGCAGACAGACTGGCTGGGAATGCCAGGATCTCTGGCCAGATCAAACACGACAAAGAGGACATTTTGAAAGATCTGATGAGGAAGTTGACGGAGGATGATGAGAGGGAATGGGAAGATTACCACCACCTGTTACGGATGATGGCGATGGGAATAGAGAAAAGGGAAGGCAGACAATGCAAACTGTCTGGAAGGGAGCGAAAGGCCCGCAATCAAATAACGGTGGGAACTATCAGTAGATGGACTCCTCGCTGGATCCTGAATCGGGAAATGGAGCACCTATGGGGTTGCCCGGAGTGCAGTGATGTTGCAATCTTAAACAATGAACAATGAACAAATGAGGTCTCATCTGATATTGACTCTGACACTCTAAATAAACACGTTAGAACAACCACAAAACGCTCACCTTCAGCACAACAGCAGCATAAAATGGCTCATTTTTCAGATGACTTGGGATGGTGTAAGCCTTGCCTAACTCAATACCTGTGGACATTTTGGATAAAGACAGTTAAGAAATGCATAAAAATTATCAATATTTGTGAGGCTTATGACACATATACCTACACCAGTGCCTTGATTATGCAAAGCTTACCCTGAAAAGTCAAGGGACTGTCTGGTGACCAAAGTTCAATTTTTAAATTCATCTGCTACTAATGAAACAAAATAACTCTCCACTTCCTCTGTTTTCTTACCTTTAAATACTGCTGAACTTGGAAAATGGCTATTTGAAACAAAATTGGGACAGGGTAAGCTGTAGAGCTTTTTGTCCTGCAACATCATGAATTCTGATGTGTCTATTTTCTTTACTTTCCCATCGGAACAGGTGATATATAAATAGCAATAATGTCTGTGATTCAAAGAAAACTTTCTCTAAGCACTGTGATAAAACTTAGAGACATTTCTACACAGTATAATGAGACAGACACGACATGCCTTATCTTATTATTTATTTGTTCGCCTACAATAAGTCACTTACAAAGCTTAATAACTTCAATAATTCCAAATTTCAGCAGTAAGGAAAGATTTACAATTAATCAGGGCAATATTATAGAAAGAAGTTAACTCTCTGGACAAGAAGTAATGTAAAACTTGTGTAGCTGAAAGCTGGCATACATTAGATGGAGCACATTTTCGGTTCATGTTGTATATTTCAAATGTAAAGAAGCTAGAGTTATGTCCCAGCCAAAAAAATTATAAACACATGTAAAATAATGGCAAACCTGCTAGGAATCTACACTGACTCCCTACACATCATAGATGACCCATTTTGAATGGTTTTTTTTTTTGCTGTGACAAAGTATACCACCTAGATCAATGAAACTTGCAACCTGTATAGATTCTATCTGTCTGCTAAGTAGCTTAATATTTAATGCCAGTTTCTTTTCAACATTTAAAGTTACTGGTCTCTGAATTAGCCAATCTTTATTGGGGCACAGGTTACAAGCAATGCTAAATCTTATACTGATAAGCAACGGACAAATGTACATATAACTTAATTATTCCAGATCTCACCATTTTTTGACCACCAGATTTCACCCTTGTCTAGATCCAGGTAGCATCCAATGACATCATTCATACCAAAGGGCTGGTGAAAAAAAAAAAGTACTTAAAACTAGATTTATATTCATTTGAAATTATCATTGCAGGAAATTTCATCCTGCGCATAGTTTTCATGACAAAAAGAAGCTGAACAATCAGATTTATGGACTCTCTCCATCCATGCAATCTTCACATCTTCATAATCTCTTCTATCTGTTTAAGGTTTGCTGGAGCCTAATTGGTAAAAAAAATTGGACTATCCGAGTCGATAGTAGCAGAGTATAAAATCTGTGTAGAAATAATCATATAACATGAAACCACACCGCAAAAGTGGTGAAATTCAGATTCGAAGTTGTAAAAAAATAATTGTTGCAGGCAGTGTTTCCCAATGGCTTCAGCGGATTTCATTTGTGCGGACCTGTGATCTGCAAAAGAAGGCCAAATTTTTAACCCCCTTTCATGTAATTTAAAACTGTGAAAAATTTAACCAAAGGACCCCCACCGTAAACAGTATATAATTTGAGCACAGTGGTAGCACCAGACCTGCAGACTAGTCTTGGCCATCTCGGAACGTTCTTGTGGTTCGAAAAGAAATTTTTATTAAATGGCTCAAAGAAGCTTTTACAATTTGGCTCCTGCAACCTTTATACAGCAATGAGCATATCTGCTTACAAATACTGCTTAACCATAAGCAGAGTTCCATCTCTATTCCATCCTCATGTCCAAGTCCCGCCATTAATCCTTACCTCCCATCTCTTGCATTCCCACATCCCCATCCTCAAATATTAGTGCTTTTGTTGCAGATTATTATGCGGATAATATTTCTTGGTTAAAAAAAAAAAAAAATCCCAAGATGAACAGTTGTTTCTTGGCTGCTTCT
>JAWQUT010000212.1:1187738-1198890 GCA_033807755.1 Ellobium chinense
GATATACACTGAAAGTAATGATCAATAATTTGCTATCCTATAAGATTATCACAGAGTTCCAGAAGTTCTTCCTCTGATTTATTTCTCTTTATCTGTTCCACCAGCCTGTTGATAGCGCCATCATTATCTGATTGAGGCACTAGATCAATAGCTCCAGAATTTCCAAAAATTTCAGTTTCATGAAGCCACTAGAGATTGCGCCATTCAGGTAGGCTGTGTTCATTTTCAAATAACTGTCAAAGGGGAAACATGTGTATGTCAAGCCATAAAGTTATAAATAGGATTCTGTCATATTTTAAGGGAATACGGACAGTTGAAGTGACACAAGTATTAGTTCCCTTTCTGGCAGGGAGGTGGGAAGGGTTGTTAGTTTTTGTGTACATAGATGCATCTGATCGAATGGCATGTTGTGAAAGTTGTAGCTGCAAATATGTTAACATTAGATGGGGAGAGTGAGTGCATAAGAGAGAAAGTGTGTGATATAGGGAGAGAGAAAGTTAGTGGGAGAGAAAGACACGAGATGGTGAGACAGAGAGAAGGAGAAAGAGACAGAGATGTCAATGTCTAAATGTAAGAGACAGTTGTACATAAAATATAAGGGTTTTTTGTTGTTTTTTTTTCATTTATTCTTTTGTATTGATGTGACATCATATTGTATATGGTTAACTTTCGTCTAAATAAATAAACTTCTGCTGTCATATTCCTCTGCCTACAAAGAATGTAACAAAACTGGATGAAGCATCAACAAGAGAAGGTGTAAGCTTGTAAGGAAGCTTAAGATGGATCAAAAAGTAGACAGTAACAGGGACAGGATTTCAATCTTCATCTCCGATACAGACACAACTGTGCTGAAAAGGGAATGTTAAAACCTAACAAGCAATTTAGGTGGTAAACGCAACAAAGGTGGCAGTATTTCGCAGCTTCAGAAATAGTCGTCAAACATTTTTGTTCCATAATCAAGAGAAAGATCTGTTGAGAGTGAAGACCAACCTTTGCCACAGACTGCCTTGTTGCTCCGTGTCCCATGCCAGGCCTGAGGGTCTCTAGACTGACATAGCAAACCATCTGGGTCAATGGCTGTGGTAATGGGAAAAAAGAGATAACAAAAAACAAACAAAAAAAAAATATCAATAAAAATTGGGGTAATTACAATTCAGAATGAAAGTGTGAACTTTCCATTTTTAATGCTTAATTTTCTATGGGGTTGTTATAAAGAATAGATTTGAACTATCTCGTCCAAGTCCCCCCAGCCTCCCCCATTGTATGGGGGCCCTTCACCTTCATGTATCAAACCCTCCCTTTCTTTTCTCTTCATTCTCCTCTTTTCTCTGGAGCCTCTCTGACTCTCAGGGCCTCTCCATACTGTGAGGGCTGCAGGGGTGTTGTTTGTGGTCCTCATTAAGATTCTATTGACGTTATACAAGTCATATGAGATCAAGCAAATAAAACCCTTAAATCACAATTTGGCCAGAGACTGACAAAGGCATTTCTCATTCAAAAAAAACAGAAGACTGCATTTTCCAAGAGATTGCCACTGAGTGAAAACAGGAATTCATACAAGATGGCAATTTGCAATTTATCTCCAAAGCGTTATAAAACCTTGCCATAGTCTGGAATTCTGACGCACAGGATGGATCAAGAAAATGGCCATTTCATACAAGATTTACGAATTTACATTACATTCCACAAAGAAATCGAATTTCCCATTTAACAACGTAGTCTTTATTTGCGTTTCTGTGAGCTTGTTAACTTTCATTGGTTGTTCCAAATTATGCCCTGACTTCCTATTACGTCTGCCAATTTTCTGAACAAATTTGTTTTGGAGTTAAAGCTGTAAATACAACCTAATATATCTGCCAGAATTACTTCTGTTTGCGTTGAAAACTACTGAATAGAACTACTGAAATAGAATGTGAAAGTTGACCTTGCTGTAAAAGCAGCTAAAAAGAAATCAACTCATACCACTCCATAAGCAATAACAATAACCCCCTCAGTACAACATATATCTCTAGTGCTGATGTCATCTAATCTCCTTAGGCTCATTTGTATGTACATGAGAATACTTCATTATATAGGAAACGAAATGTGTATATGGGTATGTCAGGTATATTTAGAGTGATTCAGGGGATGTCCAATATTTTCAAGAATCAAAAAGAAACAAGGGTACATTAACAAATATAATCTGCAGTTGTTGTGGGTTTCATCACAAACAACAAATAAAAAATAGATATGAAACAATTTAAAAGAAAAAAAAAAAAGAGGTGCCTTGGTCAGTGCATCAGGCACACACTAAACAAGCTATAGTTAGACATGTGCTCTTAGTTTTAGCTGTGACATTATTGTGCCACATGAATATTTGCAATTTGCAACATTAACAGACAATACATCCATTTGTTAATAGGTACTAAATCTCACCTGCACCACACTTGACTTATTGATGTTTTAAACTTTGAAATTAAGAGGAGATTGGTTTGGTCTTTTTTTTTTTAAACCATCTGATATATTCGAGGGGTGCTTGGGCAAAGGCTGTATATCCCTTATATAATTCATATAACAATGCGGTGTTTGCGCAGGCACCCCTCGAATAACATTACAGTTTGGCCCAGACAGAAGAAATCAGGCCAACGCAGCATCAGCTTACCCATTGCATCTCCTCTGTCGTAGACATTCATTTTCCAATGGCCTTTTCCAGCACCTGAGAGTGGAATGGTAAGTAAAAGTTAGTTCTGCTGTACTTGTAAAGAATGTCTATAGACTGATGGCTTTAGCTCTAAATACGCTAAGCCCCCTGTCTGGTGAGGATAGCCAACAGTGTCAGCCAATCATGCCATGTTATTGCCTCATAGTGCCCAGTGCCCCTGACAGCTTTGATACCAGCCTAGCTAGACCAGCCTGAGCTTTTCTCAGTTGGGCAGAGACAAATAAAACCATCTACCATGCAATTTATACATAGTAAATGGAGTGACTAGATCTGTTCTGGTGCTCAGAGACAAATAAAACCATCTACCATGCAATTTATACATAGTAAATAGAGTGACTAGACCTGCTCTGGTGCTAGATGGGTTAAGAAAGGTCTGCAGGCTGTAAGTGTACCAATCTGGGACATGATACCTTAGATCAAAACTACTGATTCTGTATTATAATCTTTGTGGTAATATGACACAGACACAGGACAGGAATTTTCTCGAAACAGAATAGATATGCTATTGCAGACCGGTGGTAATGAATGAGTAAAGATGGGTGGGAGTCGAGGGAATAGTCGGGTGGCTTATCCAAAACTCCAGTCCATGATTCAATGTAGGCCGAACAAGGTGCAGCTCTTGATGAAGCAAAAATAAGAAATGGATCTCTTCATTTCAGTTTGTTAATACAAGCAAAAGTAACTGATATCACAAAAAGAACATCACTCTCTGTGGGACTATCAGTTTCCAAGTTCATGTGCATAATTAATAGCTCCCACGTCCGTGTCGTGTCCAGCCCAGCAAGGAACATTACTCCAGAAATTCCCAGGCGATAGTTCACTGAGTAGCCTGACCTGCCACACCATTTTTGAGTTTTACTTTTTTTTTTTTCTCAACAGGTACTAAATCACTTTGGCCAAATCCCAAGATCCTCCAAGAGTTTGCGTGGACTGAGTCTGAAGCACAGTTAACCCTCTAGTGCCCAGCCCTATTTACAATGGCACAAAAAGTCCGAGCTCCAGTTTTTGGATCACTTCTGGATCCACTATGCTGGAACAAGCATCAAAATGATAATAATAATAATAATAATGCGGTTTATAAGTCTCATATCCAGGCTAATGCCCACTCATGCGACTTCACACTATTATGGTGGGGTGACGATCTTGGTTTGCTGATCTGATACGCTGGGCACTAGAGAGTTAAGAAAGAGAAAGCACTGACAGGTGGAGTTCATAGAAATTTCTCTCTGAACTTTCTTGGGTGTGCCTTTTCTTCACTTTCTATATCCCTCACAGCCTCAAATCGTCATGCACCTTGAAAAACAAACATACTTGTGGAAATTGTCTAGTTACAGATCCCCCGTTGATATACTGTGTAATAAGTCTTTTTTTTTTTGCCATTTTTTGTTTNGGTGCTAGATGGGTTAAGAAAGGTCTGCAGGCTGTAAGTGTACCAATCTGGGACATGATACCTTAGATCAAAACTACTGATTCTGTATTATAATCTTTGTGGTAATATGACACAGACACAGGACAGGAATTTTCTCGAAACAGAATAGTTATGCTATTGTAGACCGGCAGTAATGAATGAGTAAAGATGGGTGGGGGTCGAGGGAATAGTTGGGGGTGACTTGTCCAAAACTCAAGTCCATGATTCAATGCAGGCCGAACAAGGTGCAGCTCTTGATGAAGCAAAAATAAGAAATGGATCTCTTCATTTCAGTTTGTTAAAACAAGCAAAAGTAATTGATATCACAAAAAGAACATCACTCTCTGTGGGACTATCAGTTTCCAAGTTTATGTGCATAATAGCTCCCACGTCCATGTCGTGTCCAGCCCAGCAAGAAACATTACTCCAGAAATTCCCAGGCGATAGTTCACTGAGTGGCCTGACCTGCCACACCATTTTTGAGTTTTACTTTTTTTTTTTCTCAACAGGTACTAAATCACTTTGGCCAAATCCCAAAATCCTCCAAGAGTGTGCTTGGACTGAGTCTGAAGCACAGTTAACCCTCTAGTGCCCAGCCCTATTTACAATGGCACAAGATCCACTATGCTGGAACAAGCATCAAAATGATAATAATAATAATAATAATGCGGTTTATAAGTCTCATATCCAGGCTAATGCCCGCTCATGCGACTTCACACTATTATGGTGGGGTGACGATCTTGGTTTGCTTTTTCTTTGTTCCACAAAATGTATCTGATCTGATACGCTGGACACTAGAGGGTTAAGGAAGAGAAAGCACTGACAGGAGAGTTCATAGAAATTTCTCCATGAACATTCTTGGGTGTGCCTTTTCTTCATTTTCTATATCCCTCACAGCCTCAAATCTTCATGCACCTTGAAAAACAAACATACTTGTGGAAATTGTCTAGTTACAGATCCCCCGTTGATATACTGTGTAATAAGTCTTTTTTTTTTTTNCCTGTTAGCAAGGGGGGGGGGGGGGGGGGGGGGGGCCCGGGCTCAGACTGTATGTGATATTTTGCATTCCAGTAATTGTGCCAATTAGAAGTAATAAATTGATAGTTAAATTAATAAAATAATAAATAAATACAAAGAAAATAAATAAATCTCTCAGTAATAATCAATGTAAACTGAAATATATCTATAAATAAATATATAGGTAAATAAATAAATAAATACAACAGTGCCAGACCAGTATACTTATCCGCTACCTCGGAGTTTACCATGAGATGGATCTAAAATAAGGTCTAAATTACCAGAGAAACTCCAACTGATCTCCGCGTTGTCGGCCGTGTAATAAGTCATAATCAACTAATAAACTTTGACATTTTACAAATTTAAATTATGGATTGGTCTCCTGGATTTTGAGTTGATCAGGCCTCACCAAACTTAAAATAATATCTAGTATGTACCGTATGTACCCCGCTTCTTTGAGCAAGAGCAGTAATCTGGATGACAAAAGTGCCAACTCACAGACAAATCATATACTAACAATGGTTACAAATGTAGAACTATGGGTCACTTTCCTGTCTTAAACATTTAACTAGAATCTCGCAAAAAAAAACAGTGACCACTTTTGTTTTCCATTTTCTCTGTTGGCACTGGTGCAGAACACACACTCTTTGACGTTCAAGAGCAAAAATAAAACAAAGTGCTAGGGGAAATTTGATGACTTAACTGCGGATGGCAAATCATGAAAATAAAGTTGAATAACAACTTTGAAAAATGAGACAACCCATGGAAACCCTGAGCAAAATTAGTAAACTTTTGTGCAAAGAATATCGCTTTGCGTTTCATTTTGCTGACCACTTCACCCTATTTTGGATAATGTTTATAATAATAAACTGGATTATTTCATGAACTCAGAACTATGGTCTGGTCCCATGAAATCTGAGCTTGCGGTCCTATTGTGCATGTAACTATAAGAAATTTGAAAACTGTTTGTGTCTCATTTGAAATGAAGTTTTCTGTGTTCTTCAATGTTCTTTACAGGGAAATGAGAAACTTACACTCCTATATTTGGGACATCCCTCTTTCTTCTGAGCTCAAGTATATATATGAATAACAATGTACAATGAGATCTGGTAAAATGAATTTGGAATATGATATTCAGTGAATAGGATGCAGTAGTCTCTGAATTTCAGTGCAACAGAAGGCTTGGAGCAGATGTCTTCTCTAGCTTAAATCTGATATTTGCAGACTGCTGTTCTTAATACACTGCTCTCTCTCTCTCTCTCTCTCTCTCTCTCTCTCTCTCTATCTCTCTCTCTTGTATCTCTTCTTTTTCTCACCTTTCTCTTTTTCTGTCTCCAGGCATTTCTCTTTCTGTCCTAACAAATTCTCTCCCAAAACACTCTATTTCTTGCCTCTATATCTTTTTCTCTCTCTGAGACATACATAAAGCTTTGCTCAGTTGCATCTCAGATGATTTGTGTGCACAAATATGGAGAGAAAAGGAGGGGCAGACAAAGAGAAAGCCTATAGTTTCCTCATGCAATGCAAACCCTTTCCTTAACTATCATTACCAGCCTAGACACCCTTTGCTTCACTCAAAATATCATGTTAAGCGGTATGACTCAGTAAAAAAATCAACACAGACGTCAATGATAAATGATACCAGAGGTGTGTAGTGGGCAATGATGGATGCAGTAAAGCTCGGAAACAGGCGATGCCAGACAGTCCAGTGAGTAAAGGGGTAATAGCCTGTTGAAAGTTGCCTCCAAGATCTTTCACTGTAAATACGATCTTTATGCAGTTTTAATAATATGGAGCAGCAAACAGATAACTTTCTGATTTCTTGACAGACTTTGGTAAAACGTAAAGCTGAGCCAAAGTTAGTTGAAATCATGCAAAGAACAGGAATGGGAGGAAGAAACTGTACATACATGTGAGCACACTGGCATGAAAACACACGCACTCACACACACATGCACGCATGCACGCCCACACATATATATATAGAGAGATAGAGAGAGAGAAATACATAATGTATACAGCATTAGAGTTTTATTTTCAAAGACCATCTATCCCTTTAATTAATAATTATAAGGGTCGTTTGTACACTCAGTTTTGCAACACTTGACATTGGATCATCAGGGTCTTGTGTCAATATATTAAGGAATAAGGAAGATATTATTTGCCTAATATTATTTGCCTTTCTTTTTTTTAAACACATATCCAAACTCATCACTGCAAAAAGACTTTTTGGAAGTGGGGGTGGGGTGGGGTGGGGTGGGGTTACTCATCAAAATTTTTGAAACGTGAATATCATCAGAGTGCCATAAAAAAGACCTATATCATTTTTCACCTTTCTGGGCAGATGAAGGGGAAACACTTTTATGGAAATGTAAAAAGAAATGCAATAATTGCGGCAATATATTGGGGCATCTTAAATTTCTTTACCAAGTCAACATGGGCCATGGTCTCATAAACAACATTCCTTATTCAAAAATGGCATAAGTCTAATTTAGGTCATTTTCAGGGCACAGTGGCTATATACTGTCTTTCAATATTTATATCTCCAAAGTTGTCGCTATCTCTCTGAACTTAGCTATCCAAATCCTGGTATTGTAATGCCTTGGGTATATATTCTTATTTTTTTTCACTTTTATTTAATATAAAATTCTTTAATAAGCAGGATCAGTCTTCCCTTCCCTCTATTTCAGAGGTAACTGAAGATCAATTTTATTGGATTTTCAGCTTAAAAATATGGAAAAGTACACTCAATTCGCTT
The DNA here is from genome assembly GCA_033807755.1 of Ellobium chinense. Taxonomy (NCBI): domain Eukaryota; kingdom Metazoa; phylum Mollusca; class Gastropoda; order Ellobiida; family Ellobiidae; genus Ellobium; species Ellobium chinense. The sequence continues at coordinate 1,195,623 of JAWQUT010000212.1, forward strand.
ACTGACTGTCCATTTAATCACAACATCCACTTTACCACAACAATTTTCACACAACAGAATGTTGTGTTTTATATGTAAAATTCACTGCGTAATTTCAACTCCAGTTAATCATAATAAATAATCATAACTTTGACATGTTCCTCAATTAAGCAGACTCAACAGATCTAGGTGCTAATACCAGACTAAAAAATGTCCAAGATATCTACACGGTCTCAAGACTACATCTTTCTTTTCACTGGTCAAGGTGTGCTCTCCTTTACACCACTCTAGCTGTACTATGAATCTATATTAATAAAACGCTTCAGCTAAATTTGTGTCACAGATTTCTTGAGAACTACATAACGTAAAAACATGCGGTTTTCACCTAAATTCATAGAAAACTACACAAAAGGTAACTATACACATCAGTCCTCTTTATTTTTTTTAACCCTTTTTTTAAAAAAAGAATGTGTATGGCAACGAAATGCAATCTCCGATAGATCTTTTCAATCCGCCCGATTCGCCAATCGTCCAACTTTTTCACGGAGTCTAATGCATTCGTCTATGATGCCTTTCGGTGCGCTAGGTATTCTTTCGCCGCTGGTGTATTGCCTGCCTGCCCATTTGTAAAATGGGGTGTTAGTCTTGTCAAATATAATTTCAAAATCTCCATGTATTACAAATTTATTTTTTTCTCACAGCTGCCCTTTTCACACTCTAAAGCTGTGCATCTAGACATGATTCAGCCAGACAAAGTGCCATTTGTTCATTAATAACGAATCGCCAAAAACACAAGATCTGCAACCTCAAAGACATCTCTCAGGAGATAAAAAAATGTCTCATCTTGCAAGAAATTATTTCATCTAGGACTCCATTATAAAAGCCTGATCTATGTTTCCTCTACATCTCTTTCAGCCTCCTGCAACTCTATCTAATATTTCCACAACCTTCTTCATGTGATGTACATATGAAAATCGAGAAATGATGAATGGGCAAGTGTACTCTGATACATCAAGGCAGCAACTCTCAAGAGGGTCCGTTGATGGATGCATTCAACCCAGAGGATACAGCATGAAGAGTCCGTCTCTTAAGCTTGTAAATATGAGTTATTGATCATGATAATGGATGAGTTATCATGCCTGAAGGATGTCTTTTTTTTTCCCCTGTTTGTTATTAGAAGGATATTGGCTAAAATAATCAAGAATGATATTTGCAGGAGAGGCCAGCACATAATAAAAAGCAATCAATGAAGTGCCATTTCCAATAGAAATCAAGGAAAGAAAAAAACACAAGTAACATTCTCATATATTTACATAGTTCATTGAGACATCTGCTTCAAATTCCTTTTCATAAACAACAACAGTAACATTTCTTTATCAGCATAGGGTACGTAAACTGCATGAATGCCAGTAAGGAATTCTTAAAATAGTAGACCTCAAGATCTCAAGTTCCAACGGACAAACTTGAAAATTCCTGACTGTGAATTTTTAATATTAGAGATCACAAAAAAATTTCAATATACAGAAATACAGAGCTAGAGACCTAAATTTTGCAACAAGATTGCAGGGAATTTGTGATGACATCCCAAGCTGTGAAAACTGATGGTTTGAGAAACTCAGCAGCATCTTTGGATGCACTTTGTGAGTTACCAAGAATTCTGATAGGTCTATATATCTTTTATATGATTATGATTGCGTATATCATAAAACCAAGCTAAACAAGTAAGAACCTTTTTCAAAAAGTTAATCTTAAGGTTGAAATCCTCACCGTCTCCTAACACTGTCGTAACTGATTTTTGGTAGATTTGCATTTACGACAGTATTAGGGGATGGTGACGAAATGTGACACATTTTCTGTCTTCCTTCATCAACAGCCATGTGAGCTTCCATACACATTACGGCTAATACTGTAATAATGAGCTTCTTTCATACAGCAGCCACGGTTGCGACACATTTCATCACCTCAGTTTACAAGTGCTCTATGCACACTTGCCACAATCTTTGGACTCTCCCAAAATGACCTCGGATTAGGAGTAGAGGCAAGGGTAGGATCAGAAGCAAAAGCAGGGAAGAGAGATGGTCTCTAGATATCGTCCACTGACACTCCGTAGGTTGCTTTCTCTTCCCTAACGTTATCACTATGTATGTGGAAGAGTCCCTGGATTTTGTCACGTGGAAATAGAATACTTGTAAACTGAGGTGACGACAAATACACGTCAGTCTCACCTCCTGCACCCTTTCTAGGCTTCTTGCCGGTTCCTTTTCCTTCCTGGATGTCCTTCATTGTTTCATACACAATTTGAAGAATTGGCAAACAGAAGGCCTGGTGATAAAACACAGCTTACATGTAATTTTATTTAACAATCAGTGGCCATACCCATAATCCTTGCATTAATTAACATATTGCATTAACTACATTAGATACTTCTTTCTTTCTGGGAGTTTTCCATGGTAACCGCAATGAGTTCGTTAATGTAACAATTATGCAAATAGCTACAGGAAAAAACATCCTAGTTAGTTCCACCAGCAGAGATGCAACGTGACGACAAAGAGATCTTAAGATGTTCCATGGAATGTTGAATGCACTGACCACTGGCTAACACTGCCTTAAAGCTTCTGCACTGCCGATGCTCACTCAAACCAAATTACAATTATAGGGTATTTTGTCGCTGCACAGACCCTTTTACTGTAATAACCAAATTTACCATATTATTCACAGAAACCTGGCTTCAACATAAAGATTTCCTTACCTTAGTCATTTATCTTTGTGATAATATTATGTGCCCATGAATCAACAGCTAAGAGGTCAACAATATTTTAAATGCCAAATCTGTAGAACACTGACCCCTACAAAGTCCAGGTGAACAAACTGCATCCCATTAGTAATCATATTGATAATCATATTCAGGTCTTTGACACCTTTTGTTTTTTCTTCTTTTGGACCTATTAACATTTTGTGTTATTCTAAATATACCACTATGATTTGGGGAAATTTCTTCCATGGAGGTTAAAGTACTTCTTTTGCCCGATCTTTTAACGGGAAGAAAAAGGGGGGTCAACGCCCAAAATTTTTCACAAATGTCTTTTGAAAAAGGTCACCTCAAATTCTGATTTGGTCCCCAATTTTTCATTTGGCTGGTTTTGACCGCGTGCGAATACATAGGCCTACACATTTTATTTTTTTATCTAAAAGCCTCAAATTGTACCTGAAACTTTAAAATTGGAGGCTTTATTTAGATCACAGGTCATTTTACACATTTCTACACCCTAACACTGGCTGGCAGGGCCCC